>CAJQZM010034474.1:0-20716 GCA_907164665.1 Colias nastes
GTGCGGTCAAAGAGGTCATTTAAAAGCAGTGTGTAAAAAAAGTGAATGGATTTTAAACGGTAAGAGTAAATCTCAGTACTTTCTAAATGATTCTTCTTCGGACGAATGTAGTAATTTCTATAATATAGTAGTAAACTCTGACGGCGACGGGCCGTATTATGTTAATTTAAGGGTTAATAATGTTTCATGTAAGTTTGAAATCGATACTGGAAGTAAAATTTCTGTAATTTCAAAAATGTATTATGATGATAATTTTAGTCATATTCCGATTCAAAATAACTCGCTAATTTTAAAGTCGTATACTGGTGGTATTATTAGGACGATCGGTTATATTGTAGTAAATGTTTTTTGTGGAAAAATGATGGCCGAAAATGTTAAATTATATATAATCGAAAATGGTGGCCCCCCATTAATGGGCAGAATGTGGATAAAACATTTAAAATTAGGAATTAGCGAGTTATATAACATGTGTGATAGCGAATCCGTTGCAGTTTCTTTACGTAATGAATTTCCTGAAGTATTTGCAGACGGGTTAGGAACGTTTAAATCAAAATTTAAATTGTATTTAAATGACAATACGCCTATATTTGTTAAATCGCGTCCATTACCTCTTGCGCTTCGTAAACCTGTCGAGCAAGAACTAGAAAAACTGCAACGGATGGGTGTCATTTATAAAGTTGAGAGATCAGACTATGGCACACCGATTGTACCTGTTGTTAAGCCGAACGGTACGATAAGATTGTGTGGCGATTATAAGGTAACTATAAATCCGTTGTTAAAGGATTTTCATTACCCACTCCCTCGTATCGAAGATTTGTTTGCTGTATTGGGTGGAGGTGAACAATATACTAAATTAGATTTATCAAATGCATTTCAACAATGTATTTTACATGAGGATTCACAACCGATGACGGCAATCACGACTCACATTGGTACTTTTGTTTATAAGCGTGTTCCATTCGGTATAAAATGTATACCTGAAAATTTTCAAAAAATTATGGAAGAAACATTAAGTGGGTTGCCTTCTACGGCTGTGTTTGCAGATGACATTTGTGTCACTGGTAAGGACAAATTAACGCATTTAAAAAATTTAAGGGCGGTCCTACAAAGATTGCAAGAAAACGGGTTAAGAATAAATTTTTCTAAATGTCGATTTTTTCAAGACAGTGTAACTTATTTAGGATATAAAATAAATAAATTCGGTCTACATACGGATAAGACGAAAATAGATGCAATTGTGGGAGCGCCCCGTCCTACTAATATAACGCAACTTAAAAGTTTTATGGGTCTAGTGAACTTTTATTCTAAATTTTGTATAAACATGAGCGATATACTTAAGCCACTGTATGATTTATTAAAAAAGAATGTTACATGGGAATGGACGGATATGTGTGATAGGGCATTTGCAAAAATAAAAAAGGTGCTGAGTAGTTCTCCTGTGCTCGCGCATTACGATCCTAAACGTGCGTTGATCCTTTCAGTGGATAGCAGCGCGTACGGGGTGGGCGCGGTGTTGACGCAGCGCGACGCGGCCGGCGCGGAGCGGCTGCTGTGCGCGGCGAGTCGTACGTTAAATTCGGCAGAGACTAATTATTCACAATTAGATAAAGAAGCTTTGGCGATCGTTTTTGGGGTCACGAAGCATCACCAATATTTGTACGGGAGGAAATTCACTCTGCGAAGCGATCACCGTCCCTTAAGCTATATTTTTGGAAAGAATAAAGGAATTCCGATGACCGCGGCTAGTCGTTTGCAACGTTACGCCGTTAAGCTGGCAGCCTATGATTTCGATATAGAATTTGTGTCATCAAAAAATAATTGTTTTGCTGATACTCTTTCGCGTCTTCCTCTTAAATTTATAGATTGCAATTTAAGAAGTGAAGAATGTAGTTATCTTAATTTTGCACAAGATAATTTTCCGATTAATTTTAAAGATATTAAAATTGAGACGGCTAAAGATTCTTTGCTAAACAAGATTTATGGGTTTATACTATACGGTTGGCCACCTAAAAGCGAATTAAATAAAATAGAATTATGTTATTCTAATCGTAAAGAAAGTCTGCATATAGACCAAGGCTGCATCGTTTGGGGTTATAGAATTATCGTTCCTAGGTCTTTAAGAGAAATCGTTTTAAAAGAAATTCATGATGGACATCCGGGTATAATAAAAATGAAACAGATTGCTCGTAATTATGTGTGGTGGGATAACATAGATAGTGATATAGAATGCATGGCCCGTGAGTGTGCCGCTTGCCGCGAGACGCGGGCGGCGCCGCGTGCTGCGCCCGTGCACTCGTGGCCCTGGCCGAGCGAACCATGGTCGCGAGTACATATTGATTTTTTGGGTCCCTTTAATCATGATTACTACTTAATTTTGATTGACGCTCATTCAAAGTGGATAGAGGTAGAAAGGGTAAGCTCGACGTCCGCGCGTTTAGTGATAAATTGTTTAAGACAATGGTTTGCACGTTTCGGGTTACCTAAAAGATTAATAAGTGATAACGGGCCTCCATTTTCGTCATCGGAATTTGCAAACTATTTACAACGAAATGGAATTAAACATACGTTAATCGCACCTTATCATCCCTCTAGTAACGGAGCCGCTGAAAATGCGGTGCGTTCTATAAAATCAGTACTTAAAAAAGCACAGGTAGATAGAACTGATGCTAGCGTTGCGCTTACTCGGTTTTTATTTTCGTACAGAAATACGGAACAATGCACGACAGGAGTCGAACCTGCAGTGTCTTTGTTAGGGAGACGTTTGCGTGGGCGTCTTGATTTGATGCGACCCGATACGGCTGAACGAGTGCGCGCCGCTCAGATAGTGGAAGAGCAACGTCGACCAACGCCTTTGCGAATTGCTAAAGAAGGTGATCGAATATTCATGCGGGATTATTCAAAGAATAATAGTAAGTGGGTCGACGGGATTATCACTGATAGCCTTAGTCCCGTATCATATAAAGTTCAAACGAGCGACGGGCGGAAGCACAAGCGGCATATCGATCAATTACTTACTAGAAAATCGCGTTTTTCGTTAAGTCAGGCCGTGTCGTCACCATCGGATAGTGAGAGTTATGAGAGGAAAGAGGGAGGAGGTAATAGTGTTGAGGATGAAGCGTGTAGTTTGGGCTCGCAAGGGCAGGAAGGTGTGGATGATGTGGAGGGTGACGGGGAGCGGCGGGACCTGGCCGCTTCACCGAAATCACCAGTGCATGAGCGTATACGTAGGAAAGCTGCATTGCGCTGTATACAAAAACTTAAACGGATGTAAACTATATGTAATATTATATTGTCAGTTACGTGTAATTGTGCCATTTTTAGTGTGGGGTGAATGTTTTTATACGTCATTACTATAAACAATATGACTAATAGAACACTTTTTATGTTATAACAGTATAAAATGTTGTTTTGCTAACTTTAAGTGTGAATCAGACTTATTGATAGTTGTTTAATTAAGAAGGGAAAAGTGTTATGTATGCAATGTCATAAAATATCATGTATGTGTAGGTAGGCAGAAATCATTATTAAAAAACAGTTTGCATTGATCTAGCGTGTTTCATTGACGTCCCTTTCATATTTAACATTTTTATGTTTCTGTAGAGGCACAAGAAAGGTTCTGATGGAGAGAAAACGCGAAAAGGGCACCAAAGGCACAAATACGTAGGGCAGAACACCTGCTGAGGCAGCTGGCACATATAAATATTTGTATTTATTTTATACACACAAAAATATAAACTATTGAACTAAACTAGGATCCTGTGTTTTGGGGATCTCTCTTTCATTGTTACTTATAAAAACAAAATTTCGAAAAAATAATCTTAACAACTATGAATTGGAATTGGTCGCATTGATTTAAAAAATCTGTTGTTGATGAGCAGCTTGCTTACGTTTCACACAAAAAGTCTAAGCAAAACAAAACTATAAATTTAACTACTTAATTTTCATAACAACACCAAACCGGTTTAGTATGCTATGCATTTATGAATGAGCCCAATCTTCTAATTCATACAAATTTCGCATGTTATTACAAAATTGGATAAATATTCTGCTCCGGTTACGACAATCATGATTATTTGAGTTAAACTAGTTTATTTATTAACATTTTAAACTAAATTCTACAATATTCTAGAAAAGTTCAGTGAAAAAAAATTTTTCATCGACTATCTCACAACGGCCCCTTTACAGTCTTATCTCTGGTATATTCCAAGAATTACATGGTATATTTTTAATTCGTATGATAAACATTTAAATTAAAACAACGCGCCAATTGTATCATTATACATAATTAATTTTTATGCCTAAACTTTTAAAAGCGGCGCTGAGCTGTAGTAGAGAACGATACAAATTATTTTAATTAGTAATTCGAATGCTGCTTTTTGCGAAACTCATTTATTATTCATAGCTAGTTCATACACTTTAAGACGCAAACTCTTTTTTTTTAACTTTTATAATCCATATATATAACGTACATCAAAAATAATCCAACTTCTATTCGTCTCAATAACCAGAACTCGTTATACGTCGTATAGTTCATGAGTACCTACTACCTAGTCAATAAAATACTTAAAATGATCTTATAGAAGGTCAATTATACCTAGACGAAACTTATCTATTAAATTCAGAAATATTTGACATTTTAACTTTTTTTGCAAAATTTCCAAATTCTTCGAGAAAACGATAAAAAGTACCTAATAAAAACATTTCTGAAATTAATAAGTTTCGGCTAGGTAATGTTTACTTTTTAGGGTTCCGTAGCCAAAATGGCAAAAACGGAACCCTTATAGTTTCGTCATGTCCGTCTGTCCGTCTGTCCGTCTGTCCGTCTGTCACAGCCGATTTACTCGGAAACTATAAGTACTACAGTGATGAAATTTGATGGGAATATGTGTTGTATGAACCGCTACAAAAATATGACACTAAATAGTAAAAAAAAGAATTGGGGGTGGGGCCCCCCATACATGTAACTGAGGGATGAAATTTTTTTTTTCGATGTACATACCCGTGTGGGGTATCAATGGAAAGGTCTTTTAAAATGATATAAAGTTTTCTAAAAAACATTTTTCTTAAAGTGAACGGTTTTTGAGATATCAGCTCTCAAAGTCGTAAAAAGTATGTCCCCCCCCTCTATTTTTATAACTACGGGGTATAAAATTCTAAAAAAAATAGAGGTGATGCATGCTAATTAACTCTTTCAACGATTTTTGGTTTGATCAAAGTATCTCTTATAGTTTTTGAGATAGGTTGATTTAACTGTAATTTATTATATTTGCTGCTACGGAACCCTTTGTGCGCGAGCCCGACTCGCACTTGGCCGGTTTTTTATACTCCAAATGAGCCTTTTTCAAAGATATTTTCAACCCTTTAAAACTATTACACCTATAAAAAGTCACCCTGTATAACAAATGCCTAAATCATAATTATACATTATTCATTCATTCAAAGTACGTACCTGTATAACTTTATCGGTAGGATTGTATAACGTGAGCTCGGGCTCGACGGACGCGTTCGCCGGCACGCGCAGACCAATCAGCGGCCACACGTCGTATTCGCTGGCTACACCGATCGCCGACACCTATGGGAATAATTTATAATATATGGGTTAATATATGGGGAATAAAATCGGGTTACTTGAGGTCTTTATTTTTTCATTCATTTTTTTAGTATGAAACTAACAAGTATTGTACTACATATTTTACAATCCTGATTAAATGCGCCAACTTTTAATGGCACTTGCCAAGGCACTCGGCAAGGCACTAGTACATTTTTTTTAAAGGACAAAGTCGACAAATTTTGAAAATTTTAAATTCATAGTTTAACAAATAGTCTTCAATTAAAGGAAACTTGGGGCAATTGTGTCATTATTTTTGACTGTGATTCTAGAAATGTTATTTAGGGTTACGTAAAGTTTAAATGAACAAAAATTAACCACAATAACCGAAAAATAGTTACAGGTTGACCAAATTTTTAGGTTTTTCTTAAATGCCCATAATTTTCAAAATAGATTTTTTTTCAGATTTTTCTCATAATGTCACCCCGTTTTGGCTTGACGTTGAGTTCTGGGACACCCTGTATATTAGTTTAGTTATATAGTGTGAGTAACGATTACCGAAACTAGTTAACTTCATATTAACTCAAGAATTTGAATAATCAAAAGGCTGAATCTACGAAGACTTATCTATAGCAAAGTCAAATAAAGTCCCGTAGTTATTGTAGATGTACTTGTCACTTGAAGAAAATAAAAAAAATGCCTTTCCATTTATAAGCATTCACCATCTTCTCTTTTATATGACGAAGGTATACAATAAAAATGCTACATCGATAACGTGAATAAGCTCTGTTTATACTTTATTCCTCGTTGTTTACCCAACAAATAGAGTCTATATGGTTAAATATCTTTCGTTAGTTCGTGTAGATATTTACTTTACTAAATAAAAAACAAACACAGCATCGTTTATCTGTATACATTATACAATCTACGTTATAAAAGGAAAATTGAATATATCGAAGTAAGTCTAAAATTGAAAGAATAGCTGCTATAGTTAAAAAAAAAAACGAATGAAAATGTCAAAGATATTCGAGATAAAGAATATACTTAGATAAGAATAGTTAATTTCATCAAGCACCACCTATTTATTATACGTCCACTTTCATCCCCATAGAATAATATTTTCAACACCCCGTACAAATATTTTCATGCATTCTATTTTAGCTCTTATATCTCTAACAATACGGTAGATAATCATATACATATATGCAGGATACTTCAGTTAAGATGCGTTCAATTTTATACTTTACACCGAAAATAATACGGTCGACAATCACACATACCGGCTACTCTTGTACACCGAGCAACGTTTGTATAAAGATAGACTGTATATTATATTCATTCAATTTTATCCCCTATGGCTATGATAATACGGTCGAAAATCATACGTACCGGATACTTATGTACACCGAGCGACGTGTGTATATAGAGATGCGCCGTGACGAGCCCCTCGCGCCTGCCGAGGTACACCACAGAGAACGTCGTGTTGCCTTGCGGTGGCACGGACTGTACATACAATGAATAACAAATTTGCGACCACAGATCTAATAAGATTCCGAAGGGGTCTGTGGGAAGACAATTTTGATGGAAACTATAAATGAAGAAATTTATTTTTATAAATTAAATGATAAGTCTCGTATTCATGGTAAACATTTGTTGAACAACAGTTGATCAAGAATGTTGCTGGAAACTTTTTTGAGATGACGCACGCGAGAACATTACGTGCGTTAGCAACTTTGAAACACGCAATATTGCAGGCATGACAGCAACTCTTCAACATGTTGATTCAAATTAAACGTTTACTATGAATACGGGGCTTTAATGTAAAAATAAATAATGAATAGGAAACTATTTCATTCTATAATCGCCTTTATTAAAATCTACACCACATCATAATTCAATCAGTTTTAATTTCTCATTTAAGGAGATATTAATATTATGTTATACAAAATTGCCATAATAAAGTACCTTATAAATGTACTACGAAGCTAAAATAATCTACTTTATTACATTTCCATATTTGAGATAAGTAGTACAATTTGAATTTTTATGGACAAAAATACCTGTATGCATTTTGTGAAGTTTTCCAAATAACTTATTGCGAGCACGTAGCTGCATCGCATCAGTCCAATCAATAATTTGAAACACGCATGGCGGAACATAGAAATGTATATTTTTCACAAAATACATACCTACTTACATAAACACTGCTTGATTTTAAAATTTGATGTTGCGACTTGCGACTAATTTAAATGCAAATACGTCATATTAACAATAATTTATACATATTTGCATTAACTTCCGGAAATATCTGAACTAGTTATAAGTTATAACCTTATAATAAAAGAACACAATATTACACATATTATTTTAATGTTCTAAAAGACAAAAAATAGTAAAAAAAATTTACTACGCTTCATTATGAAACATCCGTTTTATTTTTTTTTTAATTCTTCCATAGACATCATCCCATTCTATAAAGTTTAAAAAAAAAGTAGTAACCCGATGTTCCAATATTTCAAACGACGTGCAGACCACGTCAACGGGGACGCAGGAAAAGTTCGAGCTTGCCTCCCTTCCGCTCATGACAAGGTCCGAACTTTTCCCGCCGCCCAGTTGCGTTCTTTTATTCTTCTACGACGTGCACGGCTTCGAAACTTCGCTCTTCTAGAATGTTCTCGATCCAATGGACGCTTATACTCGAGGTATACAGGTTTATTATAAAATCTTATAGGTTAAATCATAAATGCAACATGCATTCGCAAATTAGGTCACGACTTCATTGAAATGAAAAAAAATAATTAACTTTTTCTCATTATCCCTGACCGTTCTTATAAGCCAGTTTTTTGCAAAATATTCCAATACGGAAATTTAGGGCCAATTTTTCAATGCTTGGATAAAACTTATCCGTCCAATAAAGTATTACCTACACGATAATATTAAAATGTCACGTAAACTGTCAAATACGGGCAATTAGAATACGTTTTTAAAATGGTAGTTTTATATATTATTCGACGAATAAGTTTTATCCAAGCATTGAAAAATCGGCCCTTAATGAATTAAATTATAATAACTATTATAACAATATTACGTTATTATATGAAATCTATAACCCATTTACGGTTATAACATAATTCAAAGCAATTGTGTTATTACATACATTAGTGACGCACATGTTTACACTGGGACCATTTGTTATATTGATTTCAAAGGAGAAATTATATGGTAGGACGGGCGACCCTCAAAATATGTAAAGAATTTCTAATATCAACAATTGATTGATTGAACTCTTTGTGAGAGGTTGCTGCTATTTTTATAATAAATTCAAAAGGTTATAGGAATTTAGGTATTTAGGTACCCGTTTTTCCAACTTATTTTTATGAATTTGATATTTTCTTTACCTTTGGCATACAACCTATCTGTATTCTGTATAACATTATCATTATGCATTCACGCAAGATTGTTTTTGGATTGGAACAAAAGTAAAAGTGAATATACATACAATTGATGTCATAACGTTTTTACGAATTCCCACGATACTATTTTCCCCTGTATCTGTATGCGCATAAAATTCAAAGTAATTATAATAACAATGTGCGAATACGACAATCTTTATTCCACACAGAACAAGCGCAGCCCTCCTTGAACTTTCCGGTTTACAAACTTATAAAAAATGACATTAAATATCGTCATCTGCTCATGCATTGACCTACTTAACTGCCGAACTGGATTCCGTTGTATATTTCATATGAAAGGGAAAAATATGAGCGATTTGATAACATTGAATTTTTTATCGTACTTAACATTTTGTCGAGCTATTTTTACGAGATATTTTACTGACGGTTAGAATGTGTGACTAATTTTCCGTGCATTTAGAAAACAATGTATTTTATAGCTCACTCGCTAATTTAAACAATAAACTCAGGCCTGAGGCACAGTATTTCCAATGTCACTTGTGGAATATAGTTTTAAAATCAGTTTCGCCAACTTAAAATTATCTATTGTTACCAGTCTCACGACAAATAGGTATGCAAAAAAATATACATGAACTAATAGCCAATATAAAATCATAGCCAATGTAACGAGAAGATCTTACCAATTTTTTTTAACAATAATTATATTACACATTTACGAGGGTAGGGCGAAAATTTAATGCGTGCCAATTGGAATACAATCTACCTAACTACTAAATTGAAATAAAATTATACATTTTTTATTTTCTTTTCTATTATACAAATAATATTATATATATACTAGCGGTCCGCCCCGGCTTCGCCCGTGGTACATATGAAAAATAGATGTTGGCCGATTCTCAGACTTACCCGATATGCACAGAAAATTTCATGAGAATCGGTCCACCCGTTTCGGAGGAGTATGCAGACTAACATTGTGACACGAGAATTTTATATATAAGATATATTATGAACATACAGCTCAATAAATATGACCTACATTAGTAAGCAAAACGGTAATAATTTTCTACTGAGCATATGACTTATATATTTTCGTCATTTCATCATCCTGTCAAGAAACATACCTTAGAGTCAAAAAAGGAAGCATGGAAGTCTGGCGTAGTGCCCGCCACGGAAGCCAAATGTAGCGTAGTATTGGCCATATTGGTCAATGTGACTAGACGAGTGTGAGGCTCGGCGAGGGCGGAGCGCCCGAACCGGAGCGCCGGCGGCCAGAGGGCCACGCCCTCGACGCTCTCGCCGGCGCTCTTGTTGCTCTCCACTGAGATTGAGTCTGCCCCCCATTCCTGTGAATTGGTAGCATGAAAGGAACTGTGTTGCTGGTGCCATAATGTAGCATTTATTTTATTAAGCATAGAATTCGGATATCACAGATCCATTTGATAGTGAAAAACTTAAGTATTAATGTTAGTAATTACATCTAAATCTAAGTTAACCATAATAATTTATGCAATCATAAAGCAAGCTGTGTCACAAGTGTTTATGGGCAGGGGTGACCACTAAACATGAGGTGATCCACCCGCACCTTTGCTTACTCTGCCATAAATAAAAATAAAAATACATTTGTTGTTTAGCAATTAAAAGAGTAACTACTGAGTTAGCTGGCTCTTTTCTTCATTTACTGCTTTCCAAAATTGTGGTAAATATGATAAATATTCTGCTTTAAAAAAAAGCTTCTATAAAGACTTATAGATAAGTTTGCCTACCATAACAGTGTAAAATAACTTGAGTGTTGATTAGACCTATAATATTGTGATATGGTTTTAATTCAAAACTAAGGTATATTTTAAAATCGAAGCGATAAATGTGCAAAGATACAATTGTAAAATGTAAATATAAAATTCCATTACTGAAATGTTGTTTATCATTCAAAGAAAAATGTAAATAGAGTTTGAGATCAAAATCTTCTAATATGAATTGTAAATGTATAACAAAATACACTACCACACCACCTCAGTCCTCAATATACATATTTTTAAAGGATCCTATGCAATATCCATCTTGATACTTTTATTCTCACTATTCTCACTACAGATATGTATCAAAGAAGTTATTTTTAAAATCAATGGAAACAAATTCTCTTGCAATAACAAAGTAGTTTTGAAGTAAAAATCTAATACTGACAAATCAAGAACAAATTGCATTGATTTTGTTAGTCAGGTAGTCATAGGATACATTTGATAGAATGACTGCCTCTTTTGTATGTTTCTTATCCTACTAATATATCCTACTAATATTATAAATCCGAAAGTTTGTGAGGATGTGTGTGTGTGTTTGTTACTCTTTCATGCAAATTTATACTACTGAACCAATTACAATGAAATATAGCACACATATAGAGGGTAACTTGGATTAACACATAGGATAGGTTTTATCCCGGAAATCCCACAGGAACGGGAACTATGCTGGTTTTTCTTTGAAAACGCGGGCGAAGCCGCAGGCGGAAAGCTAGTGTTTGATAAGTTAGAATAAGAACAATGACCAATGGTTACTGGTTTTCCTGTACGAGGCAATAAATCACTTGGTTGGACATGTCCGCATATCACAAGAGCTTTACCAGAGGTTACCAGGCTTCATTTTTAAAAGATAAAATGTTAAGATGGCAGTCAGATCACAGATGATGTTACTTAGAATTTTCTCAATTAAATGTAAAACATACTTTTATTGGAGTGTAGGTTTTATAATAGCAATTAGGGATGAAATGAATGTATGTTATTCAGTGAAAATTATTCTTCGATCTCAACTTTAATTATTATACATGAAATGATTACTCATTTAGATTATAGATAATGAATAAAGTTATCTTATCACTTTTAATTTTTGTTTGTATACAATTTTGTATGATTATTTATAATCAATTAAATTATTATTTTTATTTTTTGTAACATTTAGATTGATTATGAAAATTTAGTAAGTAAGTAGTTTCTTGATTCAATGTTACACCCAACAAGTGTTTGTCCATATATTAGATGAAAATCAACTGAACGATTATAAACAATTCTCAAATATGTTGTTAAATGTAATGTTAAAATTTAATTAAAATAATTTTATGTACATTTTTAAAATATAATGGAACACACCTTTTTTCATTATATTATAATTATGTTTTACTCACTTGAAATGCAATGCCGTCTGTGAGAGAATCCTGAACTGATATACCTGTAACAAATATCAATTGAGATAAGTTCAATGATCAACCTCTTACACACAAGCCCATTGATACTGATTGGAGTAAAATCAATTCCCAATTACCTATTGTTCAGTGAACAATACTACCCAAATTAAGAATAAAAAAGCAATTCTTATAGTACTTAAGCTTTCAAAAACATCATTTTTATGAATTTAGTAAATATCATTAAGTATATTACTGGGATGATAACACGCGAAAATGATAACAGCTACGACATAATATTACAAAGTTATTCAATAATTGTACGTCGCTCTTGTACGCAAGTCAAGCGGCTGCGCGCGGCATGCGCGGTGCACAATGCATCCGCCTTGTTGCATCTTTACCGCCAAAACGACTCATTTCTATCATCAACGCTGATAATTTTATCTTACAATTTTGTAGGGTAAAAAGAAAAACAATCAGGCCCCAGTCAAAAATAACACCATATCGCATTCGATTACTTTCGAAGTTCTCCTAGCAATTTTAACACATCATTTTCCTTGTAGATAATAATTAAAATTTCGGCAAATACAATGAGAGAAACATATAGACAATTATTTATCAAGTGAAATCGATTTTACCATGGCTCTTTCCCTGTGCCGTCAGCTTTGAGTTTAGGGATATATCCAGCGATGTCAATAAAAATACGTAACACCACAAAATTTTCCGATACATTTTGTCGCTTAAAATCATAATTAAACACTAATTATTATCATTTCAACATAACATTAGTTCATTAGAGCACAGTGCAACATTTATCTCATTACAATCACAAGATGTGCGTTCAGTGTTCATAGAAGAATTTGAGACGAAAACTCACTCTAGGTATAGGTAGGTACCTAGTCAATACTTCATTCAAATCGTTCAAATAGTCACAGCTATAGACAAGTCGAAATGTATGATTATATGATGTAACCTGAGGATGTAACAGTATACATAAATGCTTTTTGACATTACAGGGAGAGTTTAAAAGATAATCTTTTTCGGATATGTTATATTTTTTCATAAAAGCACATATGTATTTCTTTTGTTAATTTATATGGGACTTTTAATGCTTATAGAAAAAGAATATGCTATTTTTTCTTATTATTTATATCTTCTTTCATCGTAAATGCACCTAAATTGTCATCTGTCATTTGTCAACATTGACAATAGACATTTTTAGGGCAGTGAAGTTTAAATTGTGAAGCCAATTTACCAAAATAAAGAAGAATAATATTATTTGCTCTTCTCTTAGGCTCTTCTAGTAAATGTTACAAATTTCTTTTTCATTTTTGTTATTAATTAATTTATTAATGTTATTATATTATGTTAGTTTGTCGACGTTGTGTATCTATTTATTTAAATCAGTATTAGCTATGTCTGCAAGAAAAAAATTATTTCATTTGTCTATTATATATTACTAGCGACCCGCCCCGGCTTCGCACGGGTGCAATGCTGATACTAAAAACCGTAGACAGAGAAACCAATAGACAAACTGATATCTTATGTCGCATTCACACAAGAAAAAGAGCAACTTATGCCGGTGTTGTGTAAAGAAATGAGAGAGAACGATAAAATTTTTTGTTTCACGCAGCGTGCCACTTTTTTCAAGAATAGCAACCTAGTCAATGACTAAGGAATCCTATGGACAGGGCATATTGTTCTATACAAACAACTGATTATACAAATATCATGCATTTCGATACCGAAATAATAAAACTAATACTGTCTCTTTCTAACTAATGAATATTCTGATAAGTGAAAAAATATGACTATACGTCAGTCAGTGCTAATTCTATACCGCTTGACATTTGAAGTTAGCTCAAATACCTACTGTGGCCGGGCGCCATGTTATGTTCTCGTTATTATGATGTACATGCTCTGTCATTGCTCCGTAGTAAACATTGAAAAATATTGAATATTTTTGTGATTGTGACAAATATTTGTGTCTAAAACATATAGAGTGGTCAAGGACAAATAGTGGCATAATGCCAAAGCGCAGTATTGTGGGATGTGGCTCCGGAAAGAATGAAAACCAGAAAAGTTTGTCTTTGCACCGGTATGTATACGTTTTGACTGAAATATTAGTTATTACTTTGCTGACTTAGTTATTTTCATGTATATTGAATTGAGGAGTATTCACAGACTATGTTCAGTGCAAAATTGTTACCAAATATAGCTTTATTTTGTATATTTTCGTTCTAGTAAAATAATGAATTTGGGTGCTAGTGATGGCTTATAATATCGACATCAGCAAAATGTTCGATGAAGACGTGCGTCTCCCAAGGCTGTGTCATTAATCTTAAGAATAGTTGCTTTGGTGAATACACTTCCAAATTAAGAAATTAATTTTGCCAAGAGCAGCAGAAGGAAAAATAAAACACTTAAATTTACCTAATATAAATTTTAACTTAAGTAAGATTAGTCGCTTATAGTACTTTAAAAATGTATTTATAAATAAGTCAGGTCAGGACTAAAATTATAATAACCTAAAAATTCATTTTTTATAGGTTACCAAGAAGTGAAAATAGAAAAGGAAAATGGTTAGAAGCAATTGAAACTGAAAATATCAAGCCAAATGTAAAGGATATATCATAGTATGTTCCCTACATTTCCCCGAAAGTGGTTTCAATAGAACAATGGATGTGATTAGTCTGCACGATGATGCTATACCCAGTATGTTTGCCGCTGCATTCACACAGGGTGAGGTTTTTATCTGTAGACACGTGATGTCTTCCAGTTTACTTTTGGTCTTTTTATTTAGATTTAGGGCTGTCATTTATATTCTAACGTTTCTCCTATTTTGAAGAGGGCCTGTGAACAAACTGAGATGATTTTATATGATTTTTGAGTACAAACTTGGGTGATATTTGGTTGTTGAAATGTTATTGACTGAGGGAAAGTGCAATTTACTTTAAATACATGGGGTGTTTTAATTTATTTTTCTATTCTTTATAAATTTATATTTATAAAGCATTTGAATGCCATAAAATAAAACCAAAAATATAAATTCAAATTCCGCTATTGTAAGCCCTAATGTTAATATTATTTTCAAACCATCAGCATTGCCCTTTTAATTAAAATGTATTGCATGTTAGTTAAAATGTAAAGTGAACAATGCTAGTTAATGTAAACTGTGACATTTCATTTCCAGGTACCGGTTGAGCCTCAAATCCCGAACTCAAAAATGAACAGAGTGAATCCGAGTGCATCACAGGCTGCACAAAATAGTTTAGTTCTATAATTTTCTCTGTTATTAAGTAACTATTGTTTTTTTTTCTATTACTGTATATTGTGTTGTTCATCGTAATAAAAAACTATTATATACCTATATTAGTATTTATTTTGTATCATTATATTACATTCCTCAAAACTGAAATTAGTTCAGCTAAAAGGTAACAAACAGCACATTCAATGACTGGGTGGTACGAAGTTCACCGGGACCGCTAGTAATGTAATAAAACAATCGAATACTAAATTATTCTGTTTTTCCGGAGCATGCGCCATCCCGCATGGCTGTAATACCATAGCAGCAAAATGCATACAACAGATTTTATACCGCATTCCCGTACCACATTTGCTCTTTACTGGCATGCTTCCGTTAGTTCCGTTAATACTACATTCCAATAATATCTGATTTAAAAAACACCAGTCAAACAAAACAAAATATCCAATAAACCAGTTGGTCAATTTAGCAGATAACATAAATGCCAAATTGTAAGTCTACCGTAATCCTTATATCGAAGTCAAAATTGAACTGGATTTATCAAATTATACAGGGTTAGCTATCTTGTCCTCCGAGGTTGCTGGTGTTTTACAAGTAACCCTGTATAGATGTTACCGTCACGAGCACTCATCGTCATACTTAATTTTATTAATTGGCATTGTCATTTTTTCCACTTGTAATTTTACTTATATGTTTTGTACAGTTTAAATAAATAAAAAAGAGTGTGTGTACTTATGTACACGCGTTAGAAGTTACTTCTTTGGTGTATGGACAAAATACTAGATTATACAACTTGAACATAGTTATCAATTTTCATACCACCTAGAACTAACTTCATGCTGTTAAATTTAGGTGTCGGTCTGCGCGCGCATCGTAAAAATTCACTCTCATTATTTTTATCCATCGCGCCAAAAGAAGTATAACTTCAAAAAAATATATATAAATATTATTTTTATATCGATAAACATAATAATGCTTATCGATATATTCTCGGCACTAAACACCGCCATGTTTTGTTACATTCAATATGGCGCCGGCCACACTTTTTTTGTAGGTATGTCACTTCCATGTGATTCCTTATTCATTGAACCTAGTTTGATAAACAAAGTTTGACAGCTAGCTATCGTCTTCCATAAAAATTAGTTTTTACATGCTCTAAGTTACGTAATTCATGGTATGTTTGGTTTTGAATGATTTAGACTTACTGTTAATACCTTATAAAATAATACCATGGTGCGGTGTAGCGTTAAAGGGTGTAAAAGTGATAGTGGAACGAAAATGCCTGGATTGTCTTTTCACTCGTAAGTATACAACTCTTTATCAGTTTATAGGCCTTCATGATATTTTAGCGTGTTAATATATTGTGTATCACGTGCTGTTGACTTGAATACATTGTTTAAAAACCACAAAAATAACAATTATAAATTTTAACCTAAAAAATTTTGTGTTGCCAACTTTTCTACAAATTGTTACCCACTATTATGGGAAATAATATATATTCTGCAGTGTGTATTTAATTAAATATCTGAAATATTCAATGGCTTGTTCCAGTTTTCCTGAACCGGATAATTTACGAGAAATTTGGATTGTAGCTACAGGACGAACAGATTGAAAACCAAAACCGAAGGTTAGAAAGTATTACGGCAATCACCACCACCGCGACGCTGCCCCGCCGAAGACAATGGACACTCTTGGTTCCAACATTGAACCTGAGGGACGTAGTTAATTAAGTTAGAGATAATTTAAATGTAATTTTTTTATTACAATAAATTATTATTAAGTAAATTTCGTTTTTTTTGCGCCTTCGCGGGTCGGTCAATATAATTAACGTGTGTATCTGTTAATACTTACGAAAATAAACATTATTTTATTTATTTTTTTATTTTATTTTATAAAAAATAATAAACAATCGAGTTTTCATCTACATTATCATTACATACACATTTTCATATGGGATTATGATAATGATATATACATATTATATAATATATAGGTATGTGTATATACATAATATGTATTACCCATCTAAAAGTAATATGTTTATTATATACTAGCTGCGCTCCGCGGTTTCACCCGCGTGGCTCTACTCCTGTTGGTCTAAGTGTTATGGTACAATATAGCCTACTATAGCCTTCCTCGATCAATGGGCTATCTAACACTGAAAGAATTTTTCAAATCGGAATCAAAGTAGTTCCTGCGAATATCCCTTCCCTCCTCACCTTCACCCCGTCCCGCACTACGCCTCCAGATTGTATTAAACAGTATACCTACTATTTTCTGTAAATTGACACTTTTAAAAATTCGTTATATCTTTTGAATGGAATATCGCGGACTTTCTTGTAGATATTGATCCATTCTATAATACTGTAGAACATTTTTTTGTTCTATTTTCAATAGATTCCGCAGCGCACGCGATGACAGAATTTTTATTAAGGATACATTATTGCATTTTTGGTAAGGATCTCTAATTTTTTTGAAAATGCAATATAGCCTATGTTTCTCAGTGAAGATGCAGCTTTCTAATGGTGAAAGAATTTTTGAAATCGGTCCAGTAGTTTATGCGTGAAAACCATACATACATACATAATTACAAACCTTTCCTCTTTATAATATTAGTATAGACATGTAAGTATGTGCCTACATAATGTGGATATCTCATTATTATCCACTTATGTTATGTGAATAATGATATTGAGAGATTTGTATCTTACAAATTGTGGGGTAAATTTCCCCTCACACGGTAACCCTAAATATTGTGACGTATTCTTTTTTATCTCTTTCTGCGACACGCATTGCCGGTGTCTATTGGTTTCTCTGTCTACGCTAAAAACACTACAGAAAAACTGTGAACGTAGTATATAAAAACATAGCGGCCCGCTCCGGCTTCGCACGGGTATAAAATAGATAGCCGCGGCCGGACGGTACCGCCGCAAACGCTACGTCCCGCAATTTTTAAATCTGTAATATCTTCGAAAATATTCACTTAAATCATACGGTGTAAAAGGCCATATAGATCTATATTAAATGAACAATGTATTCAAGGTATTTAATTGGTTAAGGATTAATGCTGTATTGGTTAAAATCGCATCGAAAATTAGCCATTATTTGTCGTAAAAAGTAAATGACAAAAAAAAGTTATTGTGGGTTATCCATAAGAGATAGACATATACCATCGCGGACTTTTCTGTAGACCTTTTCAATGTGTATAATACTTAGTACATTATTTTGATAAAACTCGTAGGGTTCAGCCTGCGTTTGCAATGTAAGCGGAAAAAATGTAATTTTTTACGACCTCACATTAGAAACCTCAAAAATAACAGTACTTCTCCACTATTTAATGGATGTTATTATACATATAAACCTTCCTCTTGAATCACTCTATCTATTAAAAAAAACCGTATCAAAATCCGTTGCGTAGTTTCAAAGATTTAAGCGTACAAAGGGACATAGGGACATAGGGACATAGGGACAGGGAAAGCGACTTTGTTTTATACTATGTAGTGATACATATCCAAGAAGCTTATATCTAATACTGGAGATTGCACTATGAACATTAACTTGTAGCAAGAAAATATGACCTTGAATGACGTTAGTTATGTTTTTTGTCTCTTTCTGTGGGGTGACCACGCTGGTTTGTAAATTCAGGATTTTTCGAAATAGAAAAAACTAAAAATCATGGTCTATAAATAATAACGACATATATTTTTTACAGTATTTATATTATAATTACTGGTCATACTTTATAGGTACATACAATTTTAATTGGTAGAGAATGATAGTTTTAAATAACGTTTGATAACTTTTGGCTACAAAGCTTGGATATAAGAACCGATATAAAGCATTAACATCGTTTGTAAATAGAGGAAAGTTGTGTTTTGCATCAGATGCTGTTTACCAAATTGTAAGCTACTCAGATCTTCTTTTTAAACGCGTTGCTTCGACGGGTCAAGTTCAAGCCAAAATCATCAAAGAAAAATTGTTTATAGCAGCCTTGCAAAAATTTCAGCTAACTTTACAAAGTTTATTTTTTAAAAGGTATTTTTTTCTGGGTCGTAATCATCAGTAATTTTACGCTTGATAGGCACATATATTTCTTTTTACTTCGCTTTTTGGAAAGCTGAAATACGTAAAGCAAAAAAAATATTAGGTAAGTTAAAAAAGTATAAATTTCAATGTAAAAACGAACAAACTTAAAACTATATGTGAGTGCAATACCGATGTCATGTGTTGTTTCATTACTAGTATAAAAATGTTTAAAATGGTGTTCTAAATGTTCATCATAATATTGTTATTACAATAAATTCGCTATCCATAAAAACTCGTCATCATGGTTACCTTACTTGTTAAATTTGTTTATTTAAAAATGATGAAAGTATCACAAAAATAACATATTTAACATGACTGCTTACTAAAATGATGATAAATTTGACGATTTTTGCCATTAAAATGATTCTAAACAGGTAAATGCATGAGTATTGAGGAATATTGTAAATAACGTAAATATACACTTGCCTGTGAAATTTTATGCCAGAATTTGGTTTCCAAACACTTCTGCAATTTTGCACAATACAATACTTTCTTTATATTCGGAAAATATTTATTATACAAGCAACAAACTTAAAATATTCGAAGCGACGCAATTTGTTTGACACACATGCCATATTGACAAACTGAGAGTTGCCATAATTTTACTATAGTGACTACCTATAATCAGGGAGTGTGACTTTTTAATGATTGGCTCAGATACTTAATTTATTTAGCATAAATAATAATTGTCGCATCCAACAATGCCTCTGAATGATGTTGTTGGCAATATATCAACAAACTCATGTACAAAAACTAACCTTTTGCACAGAATATTACAGCATACATAGTAGCCTTGGGAAAACTTCGTATTAACAGTGGCAATACCAAGTTAGGTGTGAAAGTGATAAAAAACAAAACTGACGTCATTCAAGGTCATATTTTCTTGTTACAAGTTAATGTTCATATTGCAATCTCCAGTGTATTAGATATAAGCTTCTTGTACATATCTAATCAAAAGTAGTTTCATACAGTTTATCAACATTTCACAAATCGAATATTCTTCAGTATTTTTTAAAATATTTCTTTTTTTGTAATGGCAAACCATATTGTCAAAAATGAAAAAAATGTGTTGACATTTTTACGTCTGTATTTTACGTCTGTCTCTGTCAAATTTCCAAATAAAATTAAAAAATAACTTTTCTGATTTTCTCATCGCATGTTGATAGTGCTATATTTTTATCTCAGGCATATTATTTTTTTTACTAGGTATAAGATAAAATTTCAACATTTCGCTT
>CAJQZM010034475.1:0-25365 GCA_907164665.1 Colias nastes
ATGAGTATATGAGTGTGTGAGTATGTGAGTGTGTGTGTGTGTGTGTGAGTATGTGCCAGTGTGTATGGGTTTTTCCAAGTTTTAGACTGTAAATTTAATAATTTCTTCAGTTTCTTCATACGAACGGGACAAAAGCCAATCAAGGACTATATTTTTAAGTTTAAAATTACAGAGTGGGTAGATATTTAAAACCTGATTGAGTTTATTATAGATTAAGGAACTAATAAATGGATAGTGGCGACCAGCTCCCGCGGTTCTGCGACGTTCAATAGTACACACCCTGTCATATCTACGCCTGGAATTTATAAGGTTGGGGTCATAAGAAGTATCCAAGTGTTTTCTCATAACAATTTTTAGTATATATAATTGACGTACCGACGGCACTTGGCATAGGGCATACAATTCGCTAGTTGGAAAGCGGAGAGGTTTGTTGGTGATTGTCTTAAGTACAGCCCGTTGGGCTCGTTCCAAGCGAATCATCAGAGATTTAACACAACCTCCCCAGGAGGTTAGACAGTAAGAAGTAACAGACTGAATCAGTGCGTAATAGACCGTTTTTAAATAACGGAAGTCTATCACTCCTCTGAGGCATTTGAAAACATATGTTAATTTTCTGACTTTAGAACAAACGGTATCGATCTGTTGCTTCCACGACAATGTTTGATCTATTGAAACTCCCAAATATTTTAAACTAGTGGCTCTCTCCAGATGTCTACAATTACATTGAACAAAAGGGTCAGTTTTGAGACAGTCATGGGCGCAAATGGTGAATGTTAGTGGGGGCATGGACGAAATTTTGGGCGCAAAAGTTATAAATTTACTTTTCGCAATATTGAGGGTAAGAAGATTTTGTTGCAGCCAATATTGGACAAGTTTTAAGGCGTTTTCAGCAACACTACGTACCTCATTCCATGTCTGAGCATAAAGAATCAGAGTAGTATCGTCAGCATACGAAATTATTTTACAATTATTGAGAGAGAGGTCACATAAGTCATTAATGTAGAGTAAAAACAGGGTAGGTCCTAAGACACTGCCTTGAGGAACGCCGAATGAAACTGAAACATACTCACTCTTGATGTTATTAATAACGACACATTGTGTACGGTCAGAAAGGTAACTGCTAAATATATCCAGAACAGAGCCTCTGATACCACAACGTTCCAATTTGGATAGAAGAATAGGAATAGAGACAGTGTCGAATGCTTTAGAGAGGTCCAGAAAGAGAGCTACAGTTTTCAGTTGATGCTCAAAATTGTTAATAATGCAATTAGTTAATGACAGTAATGCATCTTCTGTAGATAGGCCCCGTCTAAAGCCAAACTGGTTTTTTGAAAAGACATTATTAGAATTAAGAAATGTTAGAAGCCTGTTATTTAGGACTTTTTCAAAGATTTTGGATAAAGCTGTAAGCACAGATATCGGACGATAATTTGCGACACTATCTCTATTTCCACTCTTATAAATCGGATGGACAACAGCTCTTTTAAAAACAATTGGAAACACGCCTTTTGATATGCAGAGGTTTAGGACATAACAGATAATAGGGGAGAGTACTTGTCTTGCAGATTTAATGACGGACGCGGGAATACCATCCCAGCCAACTGCACATTTGTCTTTAAGGTTGTTAATAATTGTAAGGATTTCTTCGTTTTCAATGTTCAGAAGTACCATTGAATTTACAGGAGTATTTAAAGAGTTTTGTGGAAAGATGTTTGGGTTATTATAATTATTTGAAGTAGCCGATCGAGAATTTTCAATAATTTTATGAGCCATATCCTTACCCACATTCGCAAAGTAATTATTGACTGAATTGACGGATAGACTGGGACAACTACACGAATTTAATAAATCACTTGCATTAGAATCCTTTCTTTTTAGTCCGGATATTTCCTTTATGACATTCCACGCAGCCCTGGGGTTCTTTCTGATTTTCTGGAACCTACTTTGTTCGTATTCTCGTTTAATTTTCTTTAAAAGCTTATTACAGAAAGTACGGTAACGGATGAATATCAATTTGTTGAGAATATTTTCTGGGTGTTTCTTAAATTTGCGATAAAGTTTATCTCTGTGGCGAATACATTTCAGAAGACCGGGTGTAATCCAGGGTTTTATTATGCGTTTTCTACAAGGGATTGTGCGGCTGTGAGAAGTAATTATAGAGGATAAGGTGTTAACTAGGTTGGTTGCTGACTCATCTGGATCAGTGGAATCTAAGACAGAGGAAAAATCGGTATTTTCAAGCACGTTCACAACCGAGGGAATATCAATATGGGTATGAACAGAATAATTATTCTTAGATGGTTTTGCAATTTCCGCATGTATAAAGCATAAAACCGGGTTATGGTCAGTAAACGTAGCATCAAGGACTAAAGTAGTAGCTTTGTATGGCGTACGAAGCATTACATGATCAAGACAATTGCCTTCGCGAGTTGGGAAAAGATGAGCAGGCAATAAAGCGTGTGAGGCCAATAAATTAAGATACTCATCGGTGGAAGGATCTGCGTTATTTGCAATTATATTAATATTGATATCACCGATGACCAGAATACTTTTGTTTGATTTGATAGAAAGGAGCACGTTATCTAGACTCGTAATAAAGGGATCAAGGTTCCTAAAAGATGGTGATCGATATAACGCTACTACAGCAAGAGAATTAGGAAATTCCAAAATAATACAATTAGCATCATTTAGTGGAGGTAAGGTTACTTTGCAACTTAAACCAACTCGAACATAGGTGACCACGCCTTCATTTTGAGTAGTAAAATTAGATTGATGGTATTCGTATCCTGGAAGAATTGGAATTAATGGAGCCTTGCTTAACCAGCATTCTGATAGAACAAGGATATCAAGCTGATATCCGAGTCTATGCAGTAAAGTTTGAAAAAGGTTGAAATTACAGTTAATGCTTCGGATATTAACATGTAAGACTTTAAAGTCTCCAAAATTTTTAACATAAGAAATGCTATCCTCTGGTTGGCAAAGATGAGAATCAGACACCGAAATATTATCTATATCGTCATTAATAGTATTCAAGTCATTCATTTTATAGATAGAATAGAACAAGGGAATACTAACTGTGATGAAGAACTAAAGAAAACAAATCTAAAATCCGGAATAGTTGAGAAAGAAGTAACTATTTTGGAAAAGTGTATGATATGTGTAAATGTGGCGTGTGCTAGGTGTGTGAAATATTGTATGTAAAATTCATTATTACAATCAGAAACAATTATACATGTAAAATAGATAAACAAATTTTTTATATAATATATATCACTAAAAAGAAACACTATGGAAACACATATTAATAGTCATATTAGAGTGTCCTGTTTCACCTTTGCAATATCCAATTCGGTATTAATTCTTATCAATGGCCCGTTTTCCTTTTTACGAAGAAAGATCTTTCCGTGCGACACCCAACAAAACTTAAAATTATGTGTGTTTGCAAGGTCACGCGATAAGAAAAACAATCTTTTCATTTTGGCCGAAAGATTTTCCGAAATAAAAATATTTTTTGATGGGCCCTTAATATGTAGATGTTCAGTAGAGAGCTTAGACGGTCCTTTATTAAAATTTCGGTACATACTGATAATTTTTTCTTTTAGCAGACAGCTAGTCAGATCAACAATAATTGTCTTTGAAGTGGGCTCCTTGGATTTAATTCTAAAAATGTCTTTCACTTCGTGGGGCTGTACAGCAACATTTAATAATTTAGATGTTTTTAAGAATGTATCCAGGAGAGAGGATTTTGTTTCTGAGGTACAATTCGGGATATTTCTGATTTCAATGCATGTTGATCTAGATGCGCGCTCAGAAATCTCTAGCCTGTCTTCCAGTGTTTTAATATATTTAGCGTCCGCATCCCGCGCTAATTCCAAATCATTTACTTTAGTGGATAAAGAATCACATTTTTCCGCTAAGAATTCAAACGACGTCCGCATAGTCTCAACCGAGTCACACAACTTTTCAAAACTTTTTTTTTGCTCCTCTTTAAAATTTAAAAACATTTGCTTGATTTCAAGCATAAAACAGTCGAGCTTATCTTCGTCACATTCAGTGAATTTCCTTTTACGGAAAGTGACATTAGTTTTTTTTGTCAAACTAGGCTCAGATGAGCAATGGTGTAAAGTTTGTTGTATAATCGGTACAGTAAGCACGCTGGTGGGCGCGTAGGCTTGGTCGCTAACATCCGATTCCACAGCCGGTGCGGGGGTGGAGGGGGGAGTGCGCTTGAGGGGCATGATTGTAGTATAACGTAGAAACAGAGGGTAGTATTAACGGTCAAACGGCAATCGCTAGGAGATTATGCAATGTAAGTCGAACAGCAGCGACGGAGTTCAAGTTATACTTGACGCGATCGACAGATTCATACAAAATTGCTTTCCGTCCAATATAAGTTGACCTCTAATGCTTCTTTCAAACTAATTACGAGCGTGTACTGATTTCTTCTTTTTATATTGTACGGGTCTGGGTTTATGATATTAATAGATCACTCACATGTATTCAGAAGATTTATATATTTCTGGTTCATTTAATTATAATAAAATTAAATTATTCACTTTATAACACGATAAATTAACGGATTAAACTTGGATTGAAGCAAAACACGTCTAAACTGCACAACGGTCCGGAGGGAAGGAGAAATAAATGAAGGGAAATAAACAAAATGTAAAACTTTTCCTTTATAATCCACTAGCAACTCGTCCTGTGTCTACTCGGAATGACCCGGGATTAAAACAGAAAAAAAAATTGTGTTGTGTGGTTTTATGAAACCACGGTAAAAGTGAAACTTAGGCACAAAATTATCGTATTTGTACGATAATGACTCCGAACACTGCTTTATACCTACTCGGCAGCCGACCGTCACGCGACATGCGCTACACAGACCGAAAAGTTTGAGACGATGTAATAAAAGTTTCACTTTAATAAAGAAATAAAAATATCGTGTATGTCCGAGTGCAGCTTTCTGATTTTTCAAAACAGATGAATGTTTGTTTTATAGCGCTCATGTTGGGACTAAGATACATAGATAACTACTACAGATTATACGCACATCAAGTGTCTATGGATATTATTATGACATACATACTACCTATAAAAATGTTTTAACTGGTTATTTCTACCATTAGGTGCCTGAATATCCGTGTGGAAATGTAAAATAAAGGTTCTTAATAACTTTTTCATATAATTTTAATTAAAGCATTTAAA
The DNA here is from genome assembly GCA_907164665.1 of Colias nastes. Classification (NCBI taxonomy): domain Eukaryota; kingdom Metazoa; phylum Arthropoda; class Insecta; order Lepidoptera; family Pieridae; genus Colias; species Colias nastes. The sequence continues at coordinate 5,206 of CAJQZM010034475.1, forward strand.
AGCCCATAAAGCAGAATTAATTTCAAAGCTATTTACTTATGAAAGTCTCTTGTGGGAATATCCGTTAAATATAAACAAAATTTTATGACGTAGGTCGACGATACAATGTGCTAAATTTGATGGAACTAATCCATTTACTTATTATCATAAAAAGTTCATTCGGGCTAAATTATTTAAATGTTCGCGTGCTGCTTTACGATTCATAACGTTAGTATATAAATAGGTTATAAAAATTTTCGTTCCTGCATGACATCAAATATTTAACTAGACCAACATAAATTAAATTATAAGCAAGGCAGTTATAAGAAAAGGTTAAGTGGTTTTATTACTGGCTACGTTAAAGAACTATAATTTATAGGAGTGAATTATATATGTATATTCGTGTCAACAAAGCTATTTCGTGTTCGTTTTATTGTTAAACATCAATCAAATATATCAACGAAAAAATAGAGGTATTATACTATTAATCTATCTTAATTCAGATTTAAAACAAGTGATTAAAAATTATCGTTTGGATTTAATTTCCAATAAACACTATTCACAATAAAGTGAACATTTTTTGAAAGAAGAAGATGCCGTATTAATAAAAATGAAATGTAAAGAATACCTAGTACCTAAACAAATTGTTCAATCTCAAGTGAAATTATTCCAATTGAGAACGCCTTCAAGTCAGTTACAAATTGGTTCTATTTACATTGATTGATGAATTAAATAATGAGCGTCTATGAATATCAGATACTTCACTGTAAATTCTGTCAGAAAAGCACTTAGATCCTTATACTAAGCGGATCCATCTCATAATTTTTCAAGTCCCAAGATACGAACCTTAATAAAGTGACAAAGATAATAAATCTTGTAACTAATTCGACTATTTATTATGTAGTGGCTAAACATCAGAGCAGATAGTAGTTAATTAAGGTATTCCACTTGACATTAATAATAATAAATTTATAAACATCTGGCTAGGTACATGCCATGCCATAACCTTTCCCATATCACTTCCATAGATTTTTTTTTGTATAAAATGTAAACGTTAAATTTAGAATGATTAATACTTTACCTAAATTTAAAATAATTATCTTTTGACCTTTTCACGTGACACTGCATTAATTATCCAAAGCTGAGTGTGACATTATTTAAGCCATAAGGTCTTACTTCCCTTTTCACAAACTCTATAAGTTACGTAGAAATAACTATCATAAAAGAATAACTTATAATAAGGCTTAATGGTCTAACAGGTATAATATAAAATATTAATTATATAAGTAGGTATATCTATCGCACACTTATCCAATTATGAGTATGAGTGAAGCCATTGAAATTTTCATTAACTCTTTAGTATTAAATAATAGAGCAATGATATAACCGAAAACCAGAAAATGGCTGTAATTTTTTTAAATACTCGTTATGTGTAACGGATAATAGAACTTGTGAATATTTACGGCACGAAAGCGGATATTGTCGCTATAAAGTTAAGGATAGGCAATTGCTGTTTTTATAACCTCGACGTTTTGACGCCATCGCTCTGAGATTTACGGTTTGTGACTAAGACGTAGTACTATTATTTACTCTGTGTTAGAGCATTCTCGATTACGTTTGGATAAATATACTAGAAAATATACTGAACAAATTGAGGTTCGCATTGCTTAACCTATTTAACGTAACTGTTCTTTAACTATATATAAATTCGAATGTATTAAAATTGTACCAAATAATTTCATCTCATAATATGATTAAACATTCAGCACGAATTCGTCAATCTGCTCGAAGATTATTGAAATCGATTTCTGAATCAGGAAGCACATAATTTAAAAGGGAAATCGACTGATACTGTGCCTGAATATTGAATGTACGTTACTTATTGGAAAAATTACAAGCGTGTGAAACGTGTAATTTGTTTCTCAGACAAAATATCAAAAATATCGATCATTCTAGTAAGATTTGAGTAAAAACATCTTGTATTATCCTATTTATAAGTGTGTACTAGTAGGCAGTGGATGTCAGAGTAAACACACAGTAAACAGGTGGCCTTTAGATCGGGACTGTATTTTTTCCCAAGCAGATTATCTGTCACCCGCGATGGACGACATAATATTTATATATTACACTCATTTTGAAATGTCTTGCAATACAATAACTATAGATTTTTTTCTGTAAATATACAGGATAAATCAACAAATACCTTATATTTGCATTATTTCGCAGTTCTATAAATATACCCATTTATTTATTTCAATATAATTTTTGCACGTGTACAATATTATGTGGTATAAAATAATCTATTACAGAGATATTTCTAGACATACCTATCTGATATTAAAACACAAATACCTACGTGCCATGCAATCTCTATCATTGGCCGTAATATTAGGGAACATTCACGAAATGAAAACTTTGTGCATACATGGATAGCGCTGGAAATTCTAAAGGATATTGAAATGGCTGAAATTTATATTGGTAAAATCATATTGTTATCATAAATGTGACATTTCATGATCAGATACGGTAATGTTTTTCGATAACGGCTCAATTATTTCCGATTCTAACGTTATATTGTAAATTGTGTCATTTTAATTATTCCTGTTTGCTGTAAATTTATTGTCCGTACTCTGTTCCATAAATTGGGTTGCTTTGAAGAAATGAGCGATAAAATCGCCCATAGTACCTACATATTTAGCAATAGGTTTTCATTATGCGTAATCAGTGTTCTATTGTCTTTATTGAAACACTTAGATTGAACTTTCTATGATGATTTACTACAAATACCTACAAAGTATGGTATTTATCCACATTACGAAAATAGCACATCTTTTATTGAATAAAAACACACATGTCAAAGGAAAGTGGGCGAGCGATAGATGAACAACAAAATTGCAAGGGAATATTGGAGGCTAACAGCTCTCACTGCAATGCCTTTGTTCCTGTCGGGCTATTGTCTAAACCCTAACCTAAACAGGCGAAGTGGCTGAGATGCCGATCCTTAGGCTCCTCTATAATCCAGCTATTCCACCTCTATTACAGTGACGTATTTTCTTACAAAGTAAAATGCATTCTTTGTTGCATTTATTTCGTTCGAAGACTGTACAGGTAAATTAGCTTGGAGAAATTTTTGCGTTTGTAGTAGTGTATGGTCAGCAAATAAAATAAAACAACATTTTATTTTTAGTTTTTATTTTATATATATAAGGGATTTTAAATTAAACTATATGTGTTTCTCCTCTGAAAAAGATGAGACTTTATTTTAATATTTGCACATTTAACATACGTATAACTTTTACATTAACAATGTTACTAAAATGAAAAATTTACTAACCTGAAAAAGAAACGAGACCCGGAGATATTGACACAAAATTTCGAGTCATTTGTAACAGGATGGCGGTTCTACAGGGGTCTTAGTACGCAATGACAAAAAGAAAAACGATGGTGTGAACGCTGGTACCGGCGGCTTAGTCGCGTGGGCGTTAGTCGAACTCGTCGGAAAAATAGCGAAGTCAAACAATTTGTAACACAAAAATTTTAGAATTTACCGATAGCCCATAAAAAAGAAGTAGGCGATAGTGTCATGCCATACTTTTCCGGTGTGACTTACAGCCCGCCATACCGACGCGAATGTGTTGATTTAAAAAAAACAATTCAACCATTTGTAGGCTAACTTTTGCACAGGTAACCATCGTCGTGCAGCCATTTACGAAAATCTCCATGCAATACTTTTCGGTCGATTTCAAATGGTCGCCATACCGCCGAAAATCTGCAAATTTTTTTTTTTCGCCGAACCATTTGTACCACCCTAAATTTTTTTTTTCAACAACTCCTGAATGATTATAAATAGAAGTGTGATAATGCCATACCTGTGGGAGGTGGCGAATGTGTATAAGATTTTTTTTTATTGTAAGATTTTATTCGTATTTTGAACGATTAGTAACAGTATGGCACTAATTTTTCCTGTAAGTTTGAGGTTCAACGAATATAAATACAAAATTTCAAAGATCTAGGTGGTGGAAATCTTCACTTATATAAATTAATACTAAATTAATTTTTCAAGTATGGCAGCACTTTTTCCCCCTACTAGAAGTATGGTAAATATAATAATGGTCACATTTTATCAAATACTCTCCAAAAATCCAAATGCAATACTGGTACAAAAAGTTTGGCGAAAAAAAAAATTTTTGCAGATTTTCGGCGGTATGGCGACCATTTGGAATCGTCCGAAAAGTATGGCATGGCGATTTTCGTAAATAGCTGCACGACGATGGTTACCTGTGCAAAAGTTAGCCTGGTACAAATGGTTGAATTGTTTTTTTTTAAATCAACACATTCGCGTCGGTATGGCGGGCTGTAAGTCACACCGGAAAAGTATGGCATGACACTACCGCCTACTTCTTTTTTATGGGCTGTCGGTAAATTCTAAAATTTTTGTGTTACAAATCGTTTGACTTTCGCTATTTTTCCGACGAGTTCGACTAACGCCCACGCGACTAAGCCGCCGGTACCAGTGTTCACACCATCGTTTTTCTTTTTGTCATTGCGTACTAAGACCCCTGTAGAACCGCCATCCTGTTACAAATGACTCGAAATTTTGTGTCAATATCTCCCGGTCTATACGTAATAATTATAATTTTTGAATTTTATGTTCTAACGGTACCAAACGTCTGCACGTGGCACCTGCGGACAGCGTAAACTGGTTTATTCTGGTTTTGTGCGTGTTTCCACTTTCCACTATCAAGTGACGATTTATTTATTTGTTTTGTTTCGTAATTATTATGGTCAAATATTAATTATGAAACAAATTATTATGGACACGATATTTTATTGTTTCACGGTAGTCGCCTTGTCGTTTGCTCAAGGACGTGAAATTGAATGATATATTTTTTTTATAAAGTCAAAACCATTTTCTTTCAAATAAAAACTTGTTTTTATTGAAAACAAAAGTGTTGCTAGGAATAAGTATAAAATTAAATAGTAATGTTAGGATATCGAAACATTTTTGTATAGGCCAGAACGATATAGTGGAAACGCGCTCTAAGATCTGAGTAATATACACACCACTACATATGCAAAAATTTCTCCAAGCTAATTTACCTGTATCACAGAATACATAATAGTAGCTAAACGCTACAGAACGGACACTCTCCGCCTCCCGCCAAAATTAAACACTTACCTCACCCCGCACGATCAGTCTAAAAATGGTCCATATTTTTCTGCAAGGACGATACGCAACGAAGATTGACAACATTAATCAAATTGACTTAAAGTAATTTATTATTTTGGATTTGTGATTATCGTTTTTCGTAGAAAATGGTTAGATTTTGTGCTGTTTACGGATGTATTTCATCAGAAAAACGCGAATTTTTTTTTACGCTAGTCACAAATGTGCCAACCATAAAGCGTTAACACACACATTTGCAGTCTCTACAGTGTGACTGTCAAAACGATAATTTTGTATGGAGTGTCCGGGGTGTGCCTGTATGTAACATTATATTGTCAGGTGTAGTTTAGATTACAGTTAAGTGCTAGCAAATTCAATGTTGAAAAGTAACAATGTTTCAGGTCTAACCAACCAAGGAATGCTACATTATACTAATACATTAATAAGTCTGAAAAAAATTGAGGATGAGGGCATCAATACTCTTAGGGCCTTTTTGAAAAGTTCCCACGAAGCTTTTTAATATATCGTTATGTGACCAACATCGTTTGTACCTAAAATCAATGTCACAAACTTACTGTGTTTACTATTAGATAATATATCGATGCATATTACTACGTTTATTATTCACTAGCTGCGCTTCGCGGTTTCACCCGCGTCGCGTGGCTTCGCTCCTGTTGTTCTTAGCGTACCTAATGATATATATGATAGCCTATATCGATAAATTACTTACCTTTATCTAACACCGAAAAACTTTTTCAAATCGGACCAGTAGTTCCTGAGATTAGCGCGTTCAAACAAACAAACAAACTCTTCAACTTTATAATATTATAAACTATAAAGTATAGATATAGATCCTTGTTCCTCTATCTGTCTATAATTTTTCTATCTCTGAAATGGTTGGGACCGATTTTTGAAGAATTTCTGTTGATGGGTGTTATTTATTTAAGTATTTAATACAAAAACTGATTAAGCACAGTCGACGTTCGTCGTAGCCAATTAATGTACTAAAATCTAAGTACCAACACACTGGCAAATGGAATGATCAAAAAGATGTATAAAATTATCTTGAGAGTATCCATTATCGATACGTTATTGTATAAGCTAGTATAATTTAATAAAAGCTGCTTGCAGTCAAATCACGACGCCCGCCCACTCCGTTAAATTGAGGAAGTGTTTATTTACAATTCTTACTTCAAACTAAATTTTTATGTAAGACTTCTTAGCCGTGTCGTAATAAACGAACTCTATAAAACTATTCTCAATAAAAAGGCTAAAAACAGTTAACAACTTCTGTTATTTATTTACTCTGTGATCTAGTCAGCTTAGAACTGAGCTTTTGCGTCGGAAGAAAATTAATACCTACGTTATTAACGTCAATAATGTATGAAATAATGGATAATAAGGCTTAATTTCAGATAATCATTAACCGTAATCAGTGTATTGTTACTTTCACTCAGATTTTAATTGTATAACGAAAACAATATGATATTAATAAGTATTATAAACCTGTAGAGTTTGTATAAGCTATTTTCCAGCAATTTAGATATAGCTTTATGACCATTGTTGAAACTTTACGGAAAGTTTCCTGTGTCTTACGTTATCTTGTAGATCGAATTCGTAACATAACCATAAATATAAGGTGACGTCATTACAATGGTAAACACTGAGCTAACTTTTAATTACATTCTTTGAGAAGTGCCCCAAGTCACGACCCTAATAATAATTGATTTAAAACTTCTTTTGTTTCTTCCCCGGTTTTAAATAGGCCTGTGTTTTACTAATGTAGTTAACTTAAGCAAGAAATAATGTGAACATTTATGTTCCTATTTTTTGTAACAATTTCCACCTATTCCTCATTATATGTTATAATTAAATATCGTAGATGATAAACGTTTCGTATAGTGTCTAATTTAATTCGCAAAAAAGTATGTAAATGAAAATGAAACGCCGAATCGTATAAACACACATAACTTCCGAACGAATGCAATAAAAATTTTAATCTTTGTTCTAAGAAGAGGATAAAAAAAAATCAACAAAAACTGGAAAGCGCAACTAGTAATTATTATTGATTAAGATTCTAGCGCTCATAGGTAGCTCATAATATGTAATAACATGTAACTTCCATTTTACACTTACACTGTAGGTATCTATATCCTCATCGTCATTTGAGGTAGGCGAACGCAACCGCATGTAATTATAGTAAATCGCTGTACATTTAACACTACGTACCTACTCGTCTGATTTCTTGCCACATTTTTAGTTGTAAAATAAAAATAAACAAATGATCATGTATGGCATCAATTATTAAAAGAACAAAGCCATGAAATACATATCATAAGTAGCATTAGATCTTTTAATGAACAATTTTCAAAATAGAAGTCAACAAAAATTTATAATCTATAGTTACTAATATTATAAAGCTGAAGAGTTTGTTTGTTTGTTTGTTTGTTTGTTTGAACGCGCTAATCTCGGGAACTACTGGTCCGATTTGAAAAATTCTTTCGGTGTTAGATAGCCCATTTATCGAGGAAGGTTATAGGTTATAGGTAAGGTTATATCATCACGCTACGACCAACAGGAGTGGAGCCACGGGGGTGAAACGCGCGGAGCAGCTAGTATATTTATAAAGACCAAAAATACACCTGTTTTTCAAATGCAAAGGTAATTAGCTCAATCTCAAAGCTCTTGCTCGCTCGCGTTTCTTACTTTGCTCGATGAATTTCACAATATTATGTGTGTATTTAATTTATGTAGAGAAGACTCACTCGTAAATTATGTTTCCGTGTAAATATAAACAGGTAGGTATCACATTATTTATTTATACGTACATCATTAAAATATCTTATTTAGACTGTATATTTTCATTCAATACTCAGTCGAAAAGAAATAAAAATAAATAATAATATAAGCTATTTTCATTAATCATACGCATTCATTACGTTGTTCCCTATTAGTAGTATGAATAATACTGTTAATATTAATGAAATGTTGTAATATTTAAGTGTTAATGTATCTCAATCAAGGTCGGAACGTTATTATAGATAATAATGAAAGCCTAGACGATGGCTTTGTGGCTTTAATTGTGGAATTATACTACGTAGCTATCTATGTATGTTAATTTCCGTATCTCGAAGCTTTGTTATCCGATACATAATATGCAAACTCACGTCTTCCCATATAATCTCAACTACAATGACTACGACTGAAGCCTTTTTCAGAATCAAAGGTATATATATCTAATCAGGTTCGTATGAAATCACAATTTATTCTTACAATAATGTAGAAAATCTTTACCTCAATTTAAAAACTCAGTTTCGTAATTCTTTAATGTTTTAAAATACACTGATGTACCAAATTGTGCTCTAAGTCGCTGAATTCATGAAAACCATTAACCAATATAAAAATAGACATTCAAATATAACGTGTTGCTGTGTCGTGTACTTAATATTCATCACAAATATATTACAAGCAGTTACGTAATGAACTTGCTTCGAATCCATAAATAAATGATTATTCACCCCAATAATGACTACCTGCCGTCGAGTTTAATTGTAAACACACTATAGAGTGATTAAATTAACATCCCAAACCCTACAGTATCAAGCCGTGTAATTGGTACACGTTTCGACCTACGAAGTAATTTATCATATCATATTTACTCCGTACACAAGTGTCTTAGACACGTCTATTAATTCGATATCAAATTGCCTATTCAACGAATTAGTTTTACAATATTCATGACACAATTTACGGGCGAAATGCAATATGTTGGAAAATAGCGAGCCGCCCACCCTTATTTTAACCTAATTAACATTTTAATATTATAATTTTGCTGTGGAAACCAAACTATGACGTAGTCTACATTATAGATGTAGGTAAATTTCTCTTACATCAGATTAATACACGATAGATATCGATACAAACCTAATATCTTATTTGAAATGGCGCTTATATTTCTCTTACAGTTAAAAAAGTGATAGGCTGGTGACTGATACTGAAATTTCATAAATGCAAAGTAGGAAGTATATTTATATTTGTGTTTATCACCATTTTCATCAAGTAAATAATACATTTTACAACGATCCGCTTGCTCAAATGTTAGATGGTATAAAGCTCAATTTAGGGAGCAAAACTGTCTATTTGCTTTCTGCAAATACATTGCAGTACATTGTCTTTTTCACCCACATGAGAGAGTACGAAACGTTGAAACGAATTGTGCTACTTAAATGCAATTTAATCGACCAAATTGGAGACCTTTTCTCTTTGAAAACATGAAGCGCTACATGCATGCCTCGCTTTTGTTAGAGAATTTAGAATTGTATTCCATTTAGTTCTTGTATTTTTAAAGAGTTGCTATTATTAAAAAAATATAACGTGGGATCTCGTTGTTGTACAATTTAAAAAGACGTCTCTGATAAGTAAACACATCCTTTGAAAATCACCAAGTACAAGACGAGGGTTTGAAAAGCTCAATAAAAAGGTGTTATTTGTATACGCTTCATCAAGTTTCGTTTCATGTTATAATAGACATGTCCAACTTATCTATAGTCTGTAGTGCAGTGAGGGTTAATATTCTGTGTGTGAACATTTTCAACACGTTCCATGCAGTTTTGTTTGAGCTTTGACTTGCTTTATAATCTCTTTTCAATGATACCTATTCATGCAAAAGTCAAGTTCAAAGTATGAATATAATTAGCACCTTGTCGAATTTAAATACTTAACGAAACGGAATAATTTAATATTACAGTAAGGTTAACAAAGTTAATAAGGCTTCTATTAAATAAAATTCATTTCTTTTCAATTTTTCGATCGATGGGTAGGGAAATAATATATAAGTGACTTAGATAAATGTTTTGCTATGAACCACATTAAAAAACAAAATTATAATAATTAATAGTCGCAAATTGTGCTACCGGGTAATATCTCGACAACGATGATGATAGTGATTAATCAGAAATTAAAAAATCTTAAAGAATCTTAAAAATATATTATGTCATAAGGTTTAATTCGTATTATTTAATTTATAGGCGTACTTTAGACCTCTTTTACGTAATTCAGGAAGCCAAAATATAGTAACTAGTTCTGCAATCAAAGTGTATCTGCAAATTATTGATTGATGAAATTGGAGCTTAGTTAAATATAATAATTATGTGCTAAATTATTTTACGGAGAGTTCAATTTCTTATCAATAAACCGAGTCCATAATTATATAGGAAAACACATACGCTTTTAAGTGAGTTTCAAGGGAAAATAATGCCTGTAAAAGTTAATAATTTGATTAAATTAATTATGAGTACAAGATTTATTCCCTAATTACGTGTACCACTTGATATTCACATAAATATTATTTATAACAATCGAGTTAAACAAATAAGAAACAATTATCAAAATTAGACACGTTTTTAATTAGGTACCTATCGCTTGTTTAACTCGCCAACTGACGCTCTCTCTATATTCACATGTAAAATTATATTTAATTGAAACGTTATGTTTCTCAGAAGGAGTGAATATTGTAATATTTAATATTTGAAAATACATACTTCATTATTTGTTTAGTAAAAAGGTAATTCAGAAAAACCATAGATTTTGTTTGTGTAAATTATAGTACAAATAATTTAGGATATGAAATAAAAATATAATACAAAAATCTGTTGATTTAAAATGATTTATTAAATTGTCATTAATTTGGATTAAGGATATTGTAATATTAACTAAGTCAATAAATAGCCAAGGTACAAATACAAACAAAGTGCCTACAACATGATTTAATGTAGAGATAATTATAAAAACAACATTTATATTTAAAACCTTTACGAATCGAGAGCCTCTGTCGTTTTTCGAAAGGTGAATACCTAAACCGTTGAACCTTTAATTTTCAGCTTTGAAATGCGGTTATCGATTTTTTTCTTCTGTCGTCTATCATAACTTGATCTCTTGGTTTTATTAATTGCACTGAAAACTATGTGTTCTTTGACGGTATATTAATCGTTTTAGTATTTGTTATTCTCATTTTTCGCGCTGCTATAATGCAATTAATACTAAACGACCCTTAAAAGTTTTTATGATACCGTAGAAAAAATATATTCAGCGATAACAAACACGGAAACAAAAAGTTTAAGATATCCATCACTTCGCATAAGCCTTCTGGATGAATGACGCCTAAACCCTTGGGGGAGCCCAAACCCAGTAGTTGTATTTTTGTTCATAGATGATGGATGTTATATGTATTAGCTTTTTTGCGTACTCTGAAAAATATACTGTCTAACCTTAGTTTCTACTCCTTCTGCTTTAAACATGAAATTACACATATAAATACAAATAAGCTTTTAAAACCTGAGATAATATTAAATGCAAATGCATAATACTCATAAATTTTTTGATCTTACACAAAAAATCTTCCATTCCAAATTCATTTTCCATTTCCAGCTTTGGAGCATCATTTTATTGTACCAAATTGGGGCAATGTAATGAAGATTATAATAAGCTTTACCTAAGAAAGAATGAGGTTAATCTTTGTCTCTACCTCTTATTACGACGATAAAAGGACAAACGCTCACATGCCTGTAAAATTTACTGATAATACTGACATGCAAGAGCGGGCAACGCATGAACTCTGTACAATTTTGTCAGTAATTATGAAAAATGCGACTTACACGGCCCGTTTTACATGTACTGTAATTATAATTTGCATGCTGTTAGGCCATTATTGTTGCACGTTATTAATCATTCAAGCATGCACTGTAAAATTTTCGTACTAAATTGTTGGTGTTATTAAAAAAATACCTATATTATAATACATTTCCGGCTGGCTATGTACCTTCAAACGTTTACTTATCCAGAAAGAATAGGTATATCTACCTACTAATACAATTATAAATGTTACGGAAAGTCTTTCGAATTATGTTGTTGTTAATAAAATTGCAGACGTTTTGTTTGGTATCGGACATACGGTCTTATCTCATTAGCAAATGATCGGTTCACGCTTGGATCCTTCAGTATATACGTAGAGGAAGACAAACAACTCGTTTACTCGTTTGTATCGGGCCGTGTTTGCCGACTCATTAGACCCACTTTCGTTTCGACGCAAGTCACTAAGGAACCGTAACGACGGAAAAGTCTACAGCTATCTTCAATAAAACAGCTATATACGTTTATCTAAATTGTATTCGTTCACATAATGTGCGATATGTTTAAGCGATTTGTAGTAGTGTCTACAATAGAGACATCAAATAATACTTCAGTTTGTTGCCCAAGATATCGAAAATTCTAGTTTCGGTCTCAACGGGATTTATGATTGAATTGTAAACTCTTGGTTAATTCATCATTGTTTATCTGTAAAGTTTAGATTGGCAATAAAAACTTTGAGTTATAAATTGAAGTATCATTTGTAAAATAAATATTGGTTATTCAAATAATTTTGGTTTATTCTTATTCGTACAACATAAAATCTTAATTCACATTAAGCCGTTTATTTATATTAAAACTGGTTGCTTGGCTATCATTAATTTTAACTAATAACCACGACTGAATTTTCGCTTGAAAGTTAAAGCCTTAATCTTATAAAATTTAAAGAGCAACATTTCTGAACTTGCTGAGCTGTCTTCGGGGAACGCTTAAAAAGTAACTCTAGATCTGTGAAAATGTAATTGCCTAAGTTTTCAGTTTTATGACTGAGTTGTTAGTAAAATAACATTTTTACATATTGTGAATATTTACAAAAATATATCCACATTTAAGCTCAAACATTGAATAATATTATGTTGAAATATCAACAAGGTAAAGTATGTTAGAAGGGCTTGATATATGTATAAGTTGATAAAGTTTATACGAATATAAATGAAACTTTGAGTAAATTGACCCGAGTAATACAAACACGCACAAAGCAATGAGCCTTATAAAGATAAGTTGAAAAGTACGAGAATTAACTTTGTTTTGTTAACTTTTCCAAGGTGCGGAAACCTTGACGCTTGAGTTTGACTTGTACTTGCCTTATAAATAATTACGAGTCTTCTATATTAATGATGTTTTCTCCATCAAACAAAAGTGTATTGAATTTTGAAGATATACCTAAATAGGATTCTTAGATAATTCAATGATTTATTTATGATAAATATATAAAATCAAATATTATCGTAAAAATACTCTTTAATCAATAAAGAAATCTTTATTTTCACTGTGGACATTTTTTCATATTAGAGCAAGTACTATCTCGTACCTAAAAATCAACTTGGTTGCGCTGACTCTGAGTTAACCCATGAATGACTTTTTAAAGAAATATGTTACAAATTCGGTCTCCTTTTCCACAATCTTTTGCATTCCTTGAACTTTCTTTAACTACCTATTTTAGCATAAATCTAAATCATAAATCAGCCTTTGAACTAAAATTTTCCACCTTTGAAAAGAAATCAGTTGGAAGAACGTTTTAAATTTAGAAACATACCCAAATATCCTCGACGTTCATTTTGGTACGTTTGAAATTAGACAATATCTAAGGCAATTCTATTTTTAACACGATTGATTCTATTGATTTATTGTCTGTAGTCAGAGCTCACGCTCGTCTCGACAAGAGATAACGATGAAATAACACTGGATGCTAAAACTATAACCGTTCGCGTATCGCATTCGAACAATTGATTAAATGAAAACAATTATGTGTGAATGCGCACGTGTGATTCTTTCGTATTTTGATATAATTAAGCATATTCGTGTGTTTACGTAGTTAAATAATTATTTATGTTAGAATGTTCAATTTAGGACAAAATTTATTTGTAGATTTGGTTCGTCCGCTACGGGATTCTACGAAAGCGTTAAAATGACAGCATGTAGTAAAATTATATAATTATAATAGAATACTTAAACGATTACAATCACGTGTCTGTGGTACTAAGAAGTACGTTCAAATGGAATAATTACTTGTCAAATCGATATTGTGAAAATCCCAGAACGAGTGTCTGCTTTTAAAATGAAGGAAAAAGTACTCGTGCAGTTTAATTGTCGTTCTTGATACGGATAACGTTAGTTATTGTGTGATTATTGCTCATTAAAAACGGATTAATTGGTCTATATAGGGAATTATGAACAAATACAGAAAGGCACAGGTACTCGTGTAACAAAGAAATATTTCAACAATTCACGCATGGAGCGCGACACGCTTCTATATATTTAATTGGAACTAACAACTTAATGAGATCGTTATCGTGATATGAGAAGGGAACAAATATATCGCTTTATACTCACAGCTTTGTTTCTTTCAAGGCAAGCGAATAAGCTCAGATTGCACGACATTATAATTTAAGGTTAAAATAATACAACTATCGAAGAACGATATTCGATTACAACAAACATAGTTAAAAAAGAATATTGAAATTTTTGCTTCTACAGTACCTACTTGATAATAATCTATGTACTTATGCTATCAAAAGGATTAAATATTATATAGTAGTAGAGATCAAGGTTTCCAAATTTACTTGGTAAAGAGAAGTATGTGTACTGTACCGTTAAATCTAATTATGTATAACAATATTACAGTTTGGTTCTTAAGGTTTTCGCAAGTCTTAGGTGCAAGTTTATGATTAAGATCAAAGTTTACAAAGGTAAGTACACATAAATACATAAATACTTTGAAGTAAGTTACCATACATGTTTCCGTATGCAATTTTAATGAAGGGAGTTAAACTTGACGGTAATTGTCTCGTTCCCAAACTCATTAATCATAAATGAAAACATACTTCATCCACTCAAGTTCTTTATTATTGCGAAAACAGTAATTATGTATGGACAAAGAATGTAATGAAAGAAAGAGAAATTAGTTTTATAATTTATTAACGAAATACGCTACAGACAATTAAGGTTTAATTATACAAAGTATTGATTCAACCTTTGTAGAATCATAGAGTGGTATTATCCTAGAAGTGATAACATGCTTTGATATAGGTATCTTATTGATTGAAATGAGCCGCGCGCCCCCAATTACATCGAAAACACGGGGAAAACACGCAGGCGTGTGGTGTTATTTATTTAGACAGTCTTCGTATGCTCGGTAACTAGTCTTTATTAATTCGATTGTACATTGACTAATAATTAATTAACAGTGAGCCCGAGTAATGAACCTGGGCGAGGCATTTCCTCAAATGGACTGCGTATTCATGAGTATTGTATAGATTTGGTTCCTCTCATGCAAGCTTCGAGACGCTGTCATATTATGTGATGAATCACGTCCATTGAACAGACATTGAATGGGAATGTATCTCAAATAGATTGAATGAAATCGGAATGTATTTATATTCGTTAAATAGTATTTAATCCCGCAATTTTTAAAACCTACTCACATTTATGCGTTTGGAACATACACACATGAAACACCGCTTTACTTGTGAATTGTCTTTTTACTCAATGGATAATCGAGTATTGCGTAATGCGTGTATAGAGATACTTTATCTATTTGAGTTCATAATTCTTATTATGTTAACAGCAATGTCGTGACAATAGTGTGAGCAACTTGCTACGAATTCGTTGTATTCTCTTTAATAACATTGTCATACATTTTTGTCAAAACAACAAAGATGTTTCGTGTAAGAACTAAGAACGTTTCTGAACTCAGAACAAACCGAGATAAGTAGAGTAAGGCCTTAGCCACACTAGACGGAAATTCCGTCGCCGAACTTCCGCGGCGGAACGCCAATACATGTTATTGCATATAAAATACAAATAACGGGCACACTACGCGGAAGATCGGTCGTTCCGTCGCGGACGATTCCGCGCTCGGAGCGGACCGTCACTCGCTCGCGTCTGCTCGGTCCAGTGGCGGCGCTAGACCACACTTGGACGTCGGCGACGTTAGGTACGCGAGGCCTTTTTTATTTCACAGTCAAAAAGAAAACGTTAGATTACCTACATGAATAGACCAGTGCCGATAATTTTTGAAACAAAAAAAATCACAGTAGGATGAAACCCATTAGAAAAGGAGGGGAATGTGATAAAAATTAAAGGAAAAATAAATTACAGACAATCCGAGTTCGGGAAGTGGGAGGGGGGGAGCTTCTAAGGCTAAAAAATGGTTTCTCTTGATTTCCGACAAAACTCCTATAGAAGAAAAAAGTTCAATGGCAAAGTTGTAGGTAATAAAAACTTCTACAACTTTTGTATTTGCAATTTTTTCACATAAGTAATCTCAATCTCAATTAAGGTGAAAAATTAAAAAAAAACAAGTTTTTGATTTTTTATTTAGTTATATCCTTAGATTACAAATCTTTTTCAAATTTTTTTTTCTACAAAATTTGGTGAATACGTACCTTATTATGTCCTAAATACACTGTAATTTATTTGATTGAAAATATTTATTTTTTCGCCTTATTTCAACTTAATACCAAAAAAAACAACCTAATTTTCAATCGAAAATTCTGACGTGGGGTGATGATAATGACTTTACAACACAATAAAAAGAAACTTCTCTAAATAGTTCTATTCACAAAAGGAATGTACGTATAGTACTTATTAGTCCGGGAAGGAATGATTGTTTAATGTTTACGTTACGCTTACAGAAAAATGACACGGGGATTCTCCGTCCCGAGACTCGCGCGCGAAATTGTTTAACTTTCATAGTGTTGCCAGATGACTCTGGATAATACCCCTAAAGTACTACTCACACACTTCACTCACGCAAGTGTATAAAAATAAATAAGAAAAAATAAACAAATTTTAAATAATTTGTAAAACTTTTGCGAGGCCCCCTCAGGTGCGAGGCCGTCGGCGGTCGCCGACGTCGCCGACGCCTAGCGCCGCCACTGGCTCGGTCGTCCGCGCACCGATCTTCCGTCAGCGTAAGATCGGCAACGTCGCATTACAGGTGTTTGTATGCATCGCGCCACATTCAGGGGATAACTCGCAGTGACGACCACACAGTATAAGCGCAGTTAGCCGACTGATGATCTGCCACTGAATATTCAGTGTGGCTGGTACGGTATAGAACGGATTGACCGCCGCCGAAGTCCGGCGACGGAATTTCCGTCTAGTGTAAGGCCTAAAGCTTCAACTTGTTGTGTGCCACCTCAATGGCTGCCACTTACATACAGATGAAAGAATCTGAAAGAGACGAACATTCAAAGCGCCAAAAATGTGTTTCTATAATTTAATCTTTTACAAAACGTGAAAGAAAATACATACAACGAAATGTCAATATTTTCCGTGTTCAAACACTCGAATCAAAAAGTGACTTTCTAATTTACTTCTGTTTAATGAAATTCCAGTGTGGGTTGATCAAATAACTAGTAATTTATTAATATTTTATTTCAGTGGCATTCGTGTTTCATAACTTAGATATCGTAGCGACAAGCGTGTTCAGTCATAATAATTAGGTCTACATTTGATACTAAAACCGATCAATTATGAGTCAGATTGAGTCCGTTGAATGGTTGAATAGTCAATAGAACAGTGAACACTGAAATTGATTATTTTACAATTAAAGCTTCACGCGTCCTACGTACATTGTTTGCTCGTAACTAAATCAGTATGTTATAGTTGGACGCGTGAGGGGTTAATATATTTTGTAAAAAATTGTGCCTTTTAATAATACACAAATAAACATTTAAAAAAACCATTGTGAAAATGACATCCTTTCCCATTACTCTCTTAGAATATAAATAAATTACATGGTCGCAATTTTTACAGAAAAAAATTCGCGACGTCGAGATATTCCCCTGACCCCTAACTCAATGTTTGTAGAGTCAATTTTTTCAGGTTTCCTTGTACGTCTTATCTAGTGCAATAATAATACTGTATTTACGTGGCGCCCTGCTAAAACGTATATAAAATTGTTAAAACATTATTTTTAGAGCGGGCTGCACTCAGCTGGGCGAGCTCAGTTTAACGTCGATTTGAATCATAAAGCAATATTGACGTCAGTGCTCTGTATCTTCACCTACACCTATTTGACTTTCTCGTAATAATAAATAATATATAATATATAATAATATAATATATAATGCTAGCGAAAGTAATAAATCTCCCTGTATAAAAAATAACATTGTTCCATTAAATTTCATCATGATGTATTAAATTTGTGGAAATTTTTTTGAAACATGTAGCGAACCTAATGTAGATAATAAATTTTCAAAAGGCAGGAACCAACTTCCCTTTTATACTACTCATTATTGAACCTATACCGACACGATTTACGACTATAAACTTAGGATATATATTATAAAAGAAAATAATCGTCCATACATTTGAATTTATTTCTTTTCCTGTCTCAAATAGCACTTCATTTTATTTATTGCTCGTAATAATTTAGGAATATTTTTCATTTTTCGTACATGATTAGTTATAAATATATTTTAAGGAAATGAAAATAATGTGTTGTAAGCAAATAACAACGCATAGTTTACGTCATGACTACTAGACTACTAAAAAGTAACGTACGCTGACCAAACCTACTGATAAACGCATTGTTTGACTTAAATTTCGTTGTAAATACAAAAGCGCAATTCTTATTATATATTTTGTATATAAAAATAAATTGTAGAAAAGGTAGGAACAAATGTTTTAGTTTCAATCTTTCTACGCTTACTTTACAAATACCTACAGGCTACAGTGTGCAGCAACTCTACATTTGGTTTCAAATGTGTGCATAATCAAACAGAAACATGTACAAAATCAAAACGATAGGTGCATTGTAGGTTATAGCCATAGGTAATAGTTTATGAAATGTTTGCACATCCACAATATTCAGTCAATGAGTGTAATTAAATAGACTGTGAATCAGACCAATTTAATGTTATTACCGCATATTATTCCATTAATATCTACAATCGATATTTTCATACCATTTGCTGCCAAAGGCATAACAAAAGTGAGTACATTGTAAACAGATGATATGAGTTAAAATAAATAGCTTTTATGTTGAAAACTATTCTAAGAAAAAACTTATAAAACACATCGTTCTTGACAATCAAATTATCAAAACAAATGAAACAAAAAGAGTTATAAATTTTATCTACGTCGTAAGTTAATATAGCTTTCTGAATTTATAAATACTTACTGTTAAACAATCTAACGTCCCTAGCTGATACTATACGAACACTAGTTTACATTGCTATTGCTATTATTACATACATCTACCACAAACATTCCGTCATTACACAGGCGTGCTTTACGCGTTTAGTTACAATATACATTACTATATTATGTATTAGTAATGTTATGCAAATTTAGATTTACTTTGAGACTCAATAAATAGATATTCATTTTTAAACAATTTCATAAAAAGCACGCAACAGGAGTAATAAAATTAATATGTACCCATTTTCAGGAAAATAATATGATACCTATTGAACTCTACAGAAATCCTTGTGAATGCAATCGGGAATTCTCCTCCAATATTCATAAATCTCAGTGAAAAAATGAAATTCAAGTTAGAGCATAATTTGCTCTAGTTCACTTTAAATATAAAGCTAGCGGTAACGTGAAGCCGAGGCAAAATCCAAAAGCGTTCTCATGTTCATGTCAAGTAGGTATCTAAAAGTCGATAAACTTAGTTCTAATACGTGTTCGTATAATAATATCAGATAACATTGCTAATTCTGTAGATTATTTTGTGAATTAACCTTTAAATAAACGTTTTGTTATTTACAACACTATGTTCCGGTAATCATTAACGATAACGTACAAATTATTGACATTTCTGTTCACTTTTTGTTTATTTATGATCCATTGAAATGTTACATTTTTTAGCCCTAACCTTGCATTTTTTAGAGGACGCAATTTTGTTTTTTTGATGTGTAGGGGGGGTCAGTGTGAAGCTAAAACCAAGTTTGTGGGGTCGCCACCCTTGTCCCACGGCCGCCGTCTTGAAAATAGCGGTTGAAATGGTTTTTACGATATATCTCTTAAACTATTTAACTGATAAAAAAATATCGTTAACATTATTTGTTGCAAATTAAATTCTCTACAACTTTGGTGTAGTAACTTTTAGTCGTAGAACTATAAATAAAAAAGTTATAAGCGAAAATGTTCAGAAA
>CAJQZM010034477.1:0-23892 GCA_907164665.1 Colias nastes
TTCGTTATTTAGGTCGTTAATTCTTTATTGACTTGAATAGGTAACTACCTAATTGTGTATTCTCAATGCTATACGTTTTAGGTGGATATTGTTTGTGTGTTCTATAGTATAACATTTAGAACAAAGTCTTAACGAAAAGATTTATCATACCTTCTATCATTTACAAGTACATGTTTCGCTACAGGTACTCCAATAGCTGAATTAAAACTCAAATATTTTATATTTCAACTAGGATTCGTTTAAAATTCAAACAAAACAAAACCACCGGTTTGGTTGGTAGTTTCACTGAGAAACTATAATAAAACTCCAGAAGTAGGTACCCTAACACACTGTAATTTCTAATTTAATGTTGTATGTTTACATAGTGGACGACACGATAAATCATTGTTTTGATATTAAGTTTTAAATAGCATTCAAATGCTTTAATTTATAAGAAAAAAAAATAGAAATAAAAGTGTGTGCCGGGCACACGTGTCAGAAGTAAAACTGTTTTGGCAATATCGTCGCCTTATTGATGACGTGACGGTATTGCCCTGACGCGACCTTGAAACTTTACCCTCAACGCGCAAGAAGTTTCACTTCAAAAACAAAAAACTGTTATGTTAAGTTTCTTGCCTGCATCATTCTTTAGTCTTTACAGTTATTTGCATAATCTAAAGCGTCGGTCTTCTATCATTTGTTGTAAGATTTTAAATTATCAACAGTTACATAAATACTACAGTAATATATTTATCAATCAGTCTACAAAATTAACATTTTCCACAGCGCATGGGTACGTGATAGACACATTGCAATTATCTAGGGATGGCTTGTTGCATTGTTTGACATTAATTATCCATTGAACACCCAAGGTAATTGTATTAATGAGACGTTATGATTGCATACATTTAATTGTGTGAATATGAGAATGATATATAAATAATAATTGTCTTTAACACTAGATCGAGAAAATAATCAGAGTAAATAATTTATGTATTATGACGATTCTAAAGAGCATCTAAAAGAATTCGTTGAGAAAAAAGAAATGTATGAAATAAGATAAGGATGGAATTTATTATGCCGAGTTATATATATCGAGGTTTCTTGCAGATAAACTAACAAGGATCAAATATTTTTTTATTTAATATTTTCGAAAGACAAAAAATATCATATTCATTCTTATGCTCCAATAAATATAACATAACACAATTTACCAAGACGATCATATTATTACGATGTATAAATTTTAATACAGGACGACGCAAACTCGTTAATATGCCTTTGATCTTTATCATGTTAAAGATCTTTTAACTTTTTGATGGTATTTACACAGCATTTGCCTCTCCTATAACGGTAATGACTCGTGAATATTCCTCTCATATTTTATATTAAAAGATTACTACGTTAGAAAAATTACTAAATTGTTTACTGTCTCTAGAGGGTTTAAGATTGAAGTGGTTTAAAGAGATCGTCTAGATTTTAAAAGAATTTGCAAACGAACAAGAGTTCTCGAGAAGGTCTAATACACAAATCCTACTATAATATTACAAATGCGAAAGGGTGTGAGGATGGATGGATGTTTGTTATTCTTTCACGTAAATACTACTGAACCGATTACAATGAAACTTGGTATGTAGGCAGTTGAAGACCCAGAATAAGACATAGGCTATTTATATTTCGGAAATCCCACAGGAATGAGAAATGTGCGGGTTTTTCTTTGAAAACTTGTGCAGACACTCACTTGGAGAATTGCAAAATTGAATTGTATGTATCTTATTAAAGTGAACATACACATGCCAAACAAAATAAAGACATTAGAAACCAGTGCTAAATCTGGATATAAAGCTATTCTCACACCGGATGCAACCGGCGAGCCGTGAACAGACGTTCTCGTCACACCGCTTTATTTGTATGACAATTTTTCGCGAGCAAATTTATCGTTTAAACTTTTAATTTACCATAATATGGTAAATACAATCAAACACTTTAGTTAACATTGTAAATTCGAATCAGGAAACCTAAAAAAATCTGATACAATCTTTCAGATAGGTATTCCATTCAATTAAAACCTGACTAAAGCGACAAAGAAACGAATAACCATGTTTTTGGAAACGTCAAATTTCAGGAACACAATCTATTGATGAAATATTTTTCCCAAAACAATTTTAATGGGTATTTAAAGTATTTATATTCGTCATATCCTTTTTTTATAATTTTCATTAATATTTAAAGCATGATCTAGAATATTTATTTTTCTCATGTTTTTCTTAATTAATTGGTAAAAATTGAGAAGAAATTCTAAAACATTCAACAAGAATGTTTTCATGTTGTTGAGTGGTACTTCTGAAACAGTCTCGAGACTCTCATTGAGACTAAATCATCGCTGTTCTCAATTGTGACCAATTATATCGAGTTTTAAAGCTTGCGACACACAAACTATAAACGTATTTTTTTTTCTTGGTTAATAAATGCACAATTATGCTTTTAGAACTATACAATTAATTTCTAGTGTATCACAGCGTATAGCAATGAAAGAAAAACATCACTACATAGTATAAAACAACGTCGCTTTCTCTGTCCCTATGTCCCTATGTCCCTATGTATGCTTAAATCTTTAAAACTACGAAACGGATTTTGATGCGGTTTTTTTTTAATAGATAGAGTGATTCAAGAGGAAGGTTTTAGTATATAATTTATTATATTTTAGACAAAGCGGGCGAAGCCGCGGGCGGAAAGCTAGTAACTTATAAAACAAATTTTTAACTATTCGATATTGTCCACGATTATATCTATTAGTTTCCAAATATTTATATTGAATATCATACATTGTCATGTAACGTGTAATTATGTCAAAAAAGTGTAAATTATTACTCGATAAAATAATAATTTTTGTATTACTTTTCCCAAATAAAAACCTTAAGCACCAACAACAACCTATTTATTCCGTCTGCCTTATTACCCGACATTTAAAACAACTGACTTGTTTATATTTGAATGTTTACTTAAAATTCTCCCAGTGTACCGCCATGCTACAAAAATATGAAGCTAAATTGATATATTAGTGATGTCGGGCGAAGCGCTGACGTCAGCAGCGGGTCACATCAGACCCATTAGAGTTTTAATACACTCCTTCGTACTCAGGACAGATATTAAGAATATTGTCAAAAAGACTGCTATATGATACTGGTAAAAGAAAAATAATTTGAGGTTTATTTTCAGATGTAAATACAATTTAAAAACGCCCCTGTAAATTCCGTTAATAACAGACAATAAATCAATCAATCATTTTACAGACTACATATTTAAATACATTCAAATAACCCAAAAATAATCTTGCAAAATTTAGTAGTTCCTATAATTTACTTACTTTAAATCCAGTTCATGTAAATAAATACTTTTTCTACCAACATTACATATTACTACATGGAAAGCATTTCCATATTAAAAACACATCCAAACTCGAATTTAGAACTCATCCTTTCCCCTTAAACGGACACAGAAGTTAAGAAAACATTTCCCCGTATAACGGTAAAGGCTACAAAGCATTCAATACATTATACTCTTTAATCTCATTCGGCATTGAGAGGCTTATCTGGAGCCTTTGGTACTGAAAACATTCTATCGCGATCTCTAACTGAACCGGGAATAATTGTATAGCTTATATAATACGAGTAAATACTACAAAATAAGGGTGATATTGTAATTTAATACTGATGTTCCAATGATGTACCAATTGATAATTTACAGTTTAAAATCATTCTTTTGAATCGTTATTTACCAACATTTCGTTTTGCATGACCACACCGAATATTATCTATTTAACTTTTAAATTTACCCATACCTAATTATTTAAGAATTACTTCATATTTTAGACACAATCGCAGTGTACTGTCTATTGTTTAATACGAGTAACAGTGTTTAATCAGATAAGAAGTATAATTACAGTTGAATCTAATACTAATGTATCCACTTCCCATACTATAGGATATCCTGTTTGGAGGTCGAACCAGACAATATATTATATGTACGTAATTTTAAACTTTACGCTTATGTTGAAAAAAATGATGAATTACTCTTAATGGTATTTTATTTTTCTGTATTTTGACAAAAGCGCTTCTAAAAGTAGTTTAATAAATTAATGTTCAAGTTTGAGTTTAAATTGTTTTTGCATTAAAACTGTTTTTACAATTATATAAAAACGTGTAAGACAGTTACCAGCCGATATTATATTACTGTTAACTACCTGACTAGAGTTAGGTAATTAAGCTTTTTGAAGTTTATGGTAAGCACTAAAGTTTCTAGTATGTTTGCGTGTTATGAAAATTTACAAGGGTATTAAAGATTTAAATAATAATAATAGATTTATAATGCGTAATGCCACAGTATTACAATATTATTTCCTACAGTAAGGAATCGCCTTTGATGTCGCGCGATGCCGCCGCCAGCGTAGGTACTTACGCTGCCACACGAAAATACGCTAGGGTTGCAACAAATGGGAAATAAAACAATTGTGATTATTAATATTATGATGAAATCATTTATTCATATTTCATATGTACATTCAAAATAATTGCGATTATTAAATCTGATGTAATTATTTGTTCATAAATATATAATTACAGATATTGCACTGCTAAATATTATTTACGTGGACACTTTATTTTTGGATGTTCTTAATTGTATATTATAACATTTAACTAAGTAATGCATTCGCATTGGGATGTACAATCTGATTAGGAAATAATGAGGACAACATATACATAGCTTTGATTTTAATTCAACAGATACAATAATTAATACAATCTTTCTGAAATATTGTTTCCTTCTGGGATTTCAATGTAGATTTACATCCGTAAACGGAACAGTTTGTGCGCGCCATAATAGAATATGTAAGTACCTATGTATAATAAAATTATTACACAAAAAATACGACTGCGTCGTCCTTTCGCGATAGGTAAAGCAATCTCAGCGTGATTGCTTTACGCGGCCCGCGTCGCCCGACCCCCGCCAGTTCCCCTCCGTTTCTCTGCACAAGTACATTCGTCGCACTACTGTAGGATGGTAATACTGTGGTAATGCCGCAAATTCGTATCGGCTCGGCTTTGTTACAGTCGCAGAGGTTAATTAGTACATTTAAAAAAAATTGTAGTGGTTATACTTTTATTACTTGGTCAATAAAATGAAAATACTAGTTTACTTATTAGGGCAGTATGCACGTGTAAGAAGTTTTCAAGTATTATATACTCATGTTATAATTGAGACCATATGTTTGCCCATTTATCACATCGAAACTGTGCTATCAATTATTATTATTTTTTTGTATTAGCATTGGCATAGGTTATTCTTTTTTCGTAAAATACAAACACTGGAGACGTAGCGTCAAAAGCTGATACTAATTAATATTTATGAAACGATATTAAACGCTGTTAATATGCAATTAGTTATAGAAATGGCCAGATGATTATCTTAACAAGCGTTAAATTATATTTAATATTACTATAATGTATGCAATTGTATAAACACACGATGACTATACAAAACCAAACCACAATCAGGTTTACGCAACACTTAAATACATGTATAAACCAATTACTGTCTAAAAATCGGTAATATCCGGTTATTTAATAAAAATCCATATTGATAGAAAGCCACTTACGATTACGAAACTTTCTCCCAATCGATAAACATAGGTCTAGGCAACCTAAGCTATCGCTCTCTTACATTTAGATCCTGCGCATGAGTGAAAGTGACGCATATACTAAGGCCCAGATTCACAGTCGTGACTTTACTTTACCGCAAAAGAGTCTTCACAAAGTAAACTTTGTATGACCGAAGTTTACTTTCAACATAATATTTAATTTCAGAGACAATTGCTTGACTTTCCTTAGAAACGTGCGGCCTCAAAGTAAAGTACAGGGAAAGACGTGTGACTGTTACATTATACGCATAATTTATGTTTTTGAGAACATATAATTGAATTAAGTTATATTTCCATATATAATAATAACATTATTATTTTATATCAAAAATTAATTGATTAGAAAAAAAACACAATGTAGGTATTACGTGGATTTGCAATAATAATTGTCAGTCAGGTAGCAGTTTCAAGTCCGTTATAACAAGCCAGGGTCGGGAAGATTGTTGTAGAAATATCAAAAACCGGTAGCCACAGCAAAATTCGTCAGAAAAATATTATAATGTTATAAGACAAACGAAGCAATGCAACGATCAACAAATCAACAAAAAAATGTCACTCAAATCGACATGACGTTTCGAGCTATAACCCAACCATATTAAAATGCGTTTCTGTTCTAGGAAATTAGTTTAAAATGAAGGCCTACATGATTTATACGCATAGTCATGTAAAGTTTACTTTGAGACCAAAGTCATGATTATCGACTCCTTAGCCTTTACTAAGTAAAGTATAATTTTCGGAAAGTAAAGATGAGCTTGACACGACTAAGAAATATATTTTTCTGTGAAAGTAAGTTCCCATCCCATCCCAGTAAGTTTCCATCAAAGTAAAGTTAAAGTGCGATCTGTGAATCTCGGCCTAAGATCGAGTATTCAAACCTTCAAAGTTGAATGATTAACCAAGATTATCGATAACAAACAAATATAGACCTTATTCTTTACAATGTATGACCTATTTTAGGAAAAGCCGTGCGAAGCATGCATATCGATTTCAACCTTCAGTGAAAGTTATTGTAAAATCGTAAACATAAACACAGCTGTTTGGTCCAACTTGACGTTTGATTCACTTTTTAATCGAAAGTTAACAAAACAAACTAATAACTATGATGTAATTAGAGAAAAATAAAACTAGCGATTATCGCCAAAATTATAATCTGTGAACTGTGAATTCATTTGAAAAAAAAAAGTTTGTCATACCATTCATTCTAAATATCCGTACATAATCGTAACACGTATCAGTCACATCGTTAATAATAATGATGTTGAAGGTGAGCGTTCCGTCAATTCCATGCCATCCTGTGACATTTGGATGTAAAAGAAAAAAAAAAAGAAATGTTGATTAATGCGCAGTTCGCGCGGGAAAGCGGCGGGCCCTACTAATGGCGAGTCTTTTGTTGATTCGCGCGTATTCCGTGACGATTCGACTGTTTCGCTCAATTTGAATTTTTCAAATGAAATTTTTACGCAACAGTATATTATTATCATTAACCAAGTTTTGTAAATAACATCTATTTTTGTACCACGACCTTATCAATTTGATTCTATCTTGCATTAGATATTTATCAGACAGACACGATTTTATGTGATAAATAAAAAAGCTATATAAAGCAACAAATCTAGAATATTGCCAATGTTTCCTCCTGACAAGCGAAAACCGAATTTGAACTACATGGACAACAGATTAAGAACTAAAATCCCTTATCCAAATTCGACCTTTAGAAATAGCTCACGACGATTTAGATTTTACAAGCCTAAGGCTAACTAACCGGTAAATCAGGCTTATATGAGAAAATCTAAAATCTGCAAACTGCGTGCACCTACATGTACTATAACATGTTATAGTAAGATAAACTTTATTGCACTTGACTAAGAACTAATTTACTTTAAAATATTTTGTTTACTTTTTCAATTGACAACATCGACTTAAGATATGAACAAGTGTGAGAATAGATCTCTATTGATGAGAGATTCGCTCAACAATAAAAATAGTTCGAATAGTCCAAGAGCTACCGTCGTCATTCTTATATTATCTTTATCTTTGACATAATCTTTATGTTTCAATAAAGAAATACATAAATAAGAGTTAAGAGACAGTGTACATAACTATGTAAGCTATAATGTTTTTGGTAAAATAAAGATTTTATTTATTTACTTACTTTCGCATAAAATACTTTAAACAGTTTCAAAAGCATTACGAAATAAAATCTCTTATTCGTCACCATTTTTTTGTCATTGTAAATCCACGATCGAATGAAATCGGATTAAATGCAACAAAAAATACCGGTAATTCAACAACAGCTATATATAAATATAAAACAAAAACGGTCCAGTGATCTGCATATGAGTCATCGGTACCGAGATCAAGGTTAGGAGGTGGATGGCAGGAGGCCTCTAAACTCTAATTGTAACATAGGTGTATTTGTGTTGCCAATTTTGTTTTATTCTATATTATATATTCTGTTGAGGGAATTCTTAAATTGGTTTCTAAACGAAAATTTAAAATTAAGTATTAAGACTTAACGTTATTTTATTTTTGAGTTAGTTCTTAGACTTGGTTTTTCAAGATGTTTAGAATTTTAAGTTGAGTTTCATATAATATGTACATTGTATTGTACATGAGACATTCGAAAGTATTCTGTAAATGTTATTTAATAAATCTAAACTCACAAACGATACCGATACCTAATTGTGACGGTAGGTAAAACATTTTAATCGATATAATTATTTAATTCCCAGAAATGTTGTTTTTCGAGCTTTATTACTGTTCAAGTAGCAATAATAAACAATTTCCTTTAATTACCTTTACATCTGACGTTGGATTTCACTTTCTCTTTCCGAACAAGTTATTCATCCTACCATTTAATATGTAGCTCATGAATAAAATCGTTTTAATTCATTTCAATAAATAATTACGATACGACGTTTTGTGAATAAAAATTATGATATTACCAAAAAATGACTTTATTGGGCATAATTTAAATTATATTACAAATGAGGTAAATAATCATTAATATAATGCGACCAAAATTCCACATTTTATACAAACAAGACCTATTAAGGAAATCACGATTTTACATTTATTTTTTGCCATATTAAAAAAAACTAAGCAAGGTACCAAGAAGGTCTTTAATAGCATTAAAATCAAATTACTACTTAAAATAGATATCTGAAATACGAAACCAAATTCTCAGCTGCATAATAATTACTTCTTATTTTTGATCTCAACGAGATAAGTAGGTATTGTAGATAATTATTGCATTCGTATTAGTAGATAGCACAACTTGACTAACCTACTTACTTATTTGACTTTCATATCTCATTTAAATAAGGTTTAGTTATCTTCTAGTATATGCTATAAAGGTAAGTAATCTACACTTACGTATATAGAAAAGTACCTACATTTATGAACGATAGAAGACTACTGAACATAATAATATTATGTTATATCATAATTAAAATATGTATGTTTCGTTTTCTTTTGTGAACGAACATTTATAATTTACTATTACCAAATGAATATGTAAATGTTTAATGTTTTAGTTATATTAGTGTGATTTGGTACATTTCATTAACCTAATAAAAAGAAAAATATCACAACACACGTTAAAAAAGCTCTTACCGTGGTATAATCAAACCCACTTTGTTTACGACTAAACATAAACAAAACAACGCAATCGTGAATGCAAATTAGCATTCTTATAACACATTTCTATTGCATATTTCACAAAGGTCAGAGTTTGGACAACAGAAGCTCTATTTACTAATACGCGTTAAGATAACGCTATGAGAGTATATTTAGTTATCTGTGGTATCCCTTGTTCCCGATACATACCGATATCATCGCTGGGGGACATTCGATACCGATACCCAAAACGTAACGATATTTGCCGCAACGTAGTTGAAGGTACAACGCAACCCTGGCAAATACGAAATTGGCAGATATTTTAAAAGTGCATTTAGTCCCCAATTTCCGCTGCTCGAATAAATGGTATCTTAATATATAATAAACCTCGTGTCACAATGTTTGTCCTCAATGGACTCCTAAACCACTTAACCGATTATAATAAAATTCGCACACCATGTGCAGTTCGATCCAACTTGAGAGATAGGATAGTTTAAACATGTAGGTACCACGGGCGAAGCCGGGGCGGACCGCTAGTAATAATATAATTTTTTATGTCCTCTTGTTATTTTCAAAAAGGAAAACGCCGCATAATATTATGTGAAGTTTAAAACAAAAATATTCACAAAACAATTTTTACAACAAAAATTTTGGTTATTCCGCAAGATTACAGAAATTTTGGTTATTCCACAATAGAATATAAACTACCTATAATTCAGATTTAGAAAGAATAAACTATTCTAAAATGTAAACCTAACCTAACGAACGCTGTTTACAATTTTTATAAACAAAACCATCAACACTTCAAAAACAACTTGTGGGAGCTGTAGCTATCAAAGTATCAACATCAAAAAAACCGATTCAATAATATGACAGTGAAAATTGGAAAGCGCATATAGGTCAGGCGAGTTATCACATCCATTTGTTTATTTGAAAGCGACGTATCACAGGCGTGCACAAAAACAAACACAAAACCACCTCGCCGGTTGCGTCTGCGCCGGTCGACGGTACCGAGGTCAACGTCTCCATTTCGTTCACATAATCACTAAACACGTAAAATACGTTCACTGCACCGGCGCGAACATTTCGTAATGCGAATTGTCACTTGTACGAACTGCGATCGCACAGACGGCGCGGGCGTTCGCGCGAAAAACACGCGTGCGCGCATAGATTTTCACCAAGACACTGTCCGCTCGGCCGCCGCGCCTCACGAGCGGCAATTAAGCGTCACGGTCCCGACGATTGGTACAATAATCATCCGCAAGAACAATGAACTGCACAACGAAACGCTATATAATAATCTAGTTAATCGTTCAAATGTGATTTCTGCGAGAGAGCCGATTACAGTTCGGCTAGAGTAGTTTTTATAGCACAATTGTTAACGATGTCGTCGTGCGACAAAAAGGCTTAAGTCTTATATCGAGAGTCAGTTGAGCAGAACCAAAACGGTATTTTTTGTGTACGAATATTTATTTAGAATTATACCATGAT
Source organism: Colias nastes (assembly GCA_907164665.1). Taxonomy (NCBI): domain Eukaryota; kingdom Metazoa; phylum Arthropoda; class Insecta; order Lepidoptera; family Pieridae; genus Colias; species Colias nastes. Next base: position 10,787 of record CAJQZM010034477.1, read on the forward strand.
AAATCACTTAGCTTATGCTTGAAATATTCTAGATTGTATTTTAAGTATAATGGAGCTGCCGTGAATAAATACCATGTAAATCTCTTTAATAAATGCTTAAAAAATAATGTATATAAAATATAACACCTATTGTTAATTTTGTGTAAAAAATAAATACAAAAAATAAGAAAAATAGTCTCATTAATAAGAATATATTTTCAACATGCAGATTTATATGTGACCCGGAATTTGGCTACATATTAACGAGACGTTGAGTGAGATAACATCGGATGATATCTTGATGACATCTATATAATCTCTATTTCAATTTAAAAAATAAAAATATCAAGAATTTTATTTGTGTAGCAACTAGCAAGATTTTTATTAAAAACAAAATATAAAATGTCCACAGGGCAAATGCATACACATTAATACATTTTTTTTTAAGAAATATATTATGAGTTAGTCTTCAGCTTTCAGCATAATATGAAAGTTATAACTGTAAGTGAGCCGGTTTAGTAAGATTGTCACAAAACTAACGACTTGGCCAATGTGTCCATCAAAAATTGTACCAAAAATTTAAAACAAAATGCGGAAAGCAACGGGCTTAGAAAAGTTTCTGCAAGTTTATGTGAGGTCAGAACCATTTGTTGGCAATAGGACCAGTCCACAGTACAGATACGAACAGTAAGTTAAAAGACTTTGCGTTTCGATATAATAATTTTACCTACATACATATTAGTGCAGTTACTTTGTAATTCTTTATCTTGTCATTATGGCGTCACCTTTACGCGATACGCTGCTGCTGTTGGACAAATATTTTTGTCAGCTCTTTGAAGAAGGCACATGCTACTGCCAATACCGCGACGACTGCTTACGAGTATCGTCAATCCATATGTTTGTGCCAGTGAGCCGTTTCAAACGCCTTGTAGGTAGTTTATGTACTGTTTATCTTTTTACTGTGAACAGTCAGTTATAATTATAGTTTCAATGTGAGTTGACACTTCAGACAGATGACCGTGAACGTGGTTTTATGAGTAACGTTAGACTAGTTTCCTTGCAAAAAACATAAAGATGTGAAATGATGAATTTATTCGCGAGTAACGTGTAGATGTAGACACTTACAGTATAATCAAATATCAGCATCAGTATGAACGTTCAGGTGCGTGTTTAGGGTTGTGTACCTTAAATGTTAATAGTTTTGTCAACATAGTACTATAGTATAGTTGTCTCTGTTGTAGTATGCTTTATATGTTTGAGTGGATGTATAGTTTATTTACACCAGAATATCTAAATGTAATAAAACCCACACACATGACACATGTTCCCTAAAATATTTCAAGACACATTCATTTAATACGACATCCTTTCTTATAACTAAGCCATTATACTGTTACTCTTCTAACTGTACATTAAAAAGCAGACAAACTGCACTGGACAGTGGACATATTAACAACTCAGTCGCCAAATACAAGTCATGCACAATAGATATACATACGTTGTAATACCCATATATGACTCGTGAACGAATAAACGATACAATTCGCTAAAATATTATTAAAATATGACACAACACCAGCTGTTGAGTGGTGGCTAAACGATGACACAGGCCAGCAACATCGGTCCCTGATTGAACCAATTAATAACCGCTTCCGCGTATCCAACGCAAATATATTTTAAATACCGCTATGTGCTTTATTTATTACGCAGAAACTGTATTAGCTGCTGTTTGTGAAATTTGTTGGTAATGCATTTTCGGAGCACACATTTAATTACGAGCAAAGCTACATAACTACGGAGATTAATAAAGTAACTAGAATAATTTGAAATTCTGAAAACCGCTTCGTTTCCATGCAGAAATCTTTGCCATTTTTCTATATGCAAAAATAATTACAATCTGCATACATTTTATTAATTAATAGTGATCCCTCATTGTCGGATTTGACTATCTCATTCTAACGCCTTTCAGCATACTCGGCAAGTCTGTAGATATAATTATTTAAATCAATAACATACAAAATTATCAAGTACACGTGCACGGAACTCCATACAATATCTACTAGAAACGACCGACTGCGTTTTCATACATTAATTTACACATAGAATATCCGAATTAATCTATTAAAACGTCACCCAAAAAGGAAATAAAGCTAGAAACACAAATACGATATTGCATACACCGTATCGCACTGCATAGTGCATCGTGTACTCAAACTGCCTACAAAGCTTAACTGGAGGTAACACGAAAATCCCTCGCACGTCCCAGGAAATCCTGACGAATAGTGACCCTATCTGCCCGCCTAAATGTACAATCGGCGACACAAGTTCATTTAATAAATAATTTATTCATTATTAAAAATACATAAATATCTAAATAAATATTCAAGTTATTTCAGACTGTTAACAATAGCATTAACAATTATACAGTTTATTTGAATCCTAGCTCTCCACCCGCGACTTCTCCTGCTTTGTCTTAAACTTAACAAATTATATGGTAAAGCCTTCCTCGAGACCCACGAATCATCCACTGGTAAAACAAAATGACACTCTGTCCATAGTTTTTCAGTTTACCCCGAACAGACAGAAAGACGCGACGGACGATTTTGTTGTATACAAACTGAAAATGGCGACAATAACAATTGCCTTTAAAATAACCCAATATTCTAGACGCATTTGCAACAGGATGGTCGGTTCCTCCCAGGCTAACCTTACACATCCGCGTTGAATGCGTGCCATAAATCCTCATATCCCGTAAGATAAATATATCTAGATGCAATTTTTATAGCGTTACATAAACTGAATGTTTATTAACGTCAAAATTATTAATAATCTGGCTTTGGCACCTTATTTAAAAAAAAATTAATAGCATATTATGCATCTGTTCATCCGTCATATGCTTAAAATGAATCGTGTTGTAATTATAATGCTGCACAGTGCATATATTAAAGAAACTAAAAAACACGCTTAAACTCATGAAATTATTGTATTGACACCAGTCTTTGATAAGTGTAAAATGTTTATATTAAAACTGTCCGGTTAAATTGGATCAAAACAGAGTCTAAAATGTAAGGCCGGTTGCAGAGCTTCACCGACCATCAGTGCGTACGTCAGTCGCGCTTGTCATATGTATGGAAATACGCGTGTGTATGGTCGGTCTAGCTATGAACGGTTTTATGAATTTCCATACATATGACAAGCGCGACTGACGTACGCACTGACGGTCGGTGAAGCTCTGCAACCGGCCTAAAGAGTCGGTTACACACAAAAATTTCGGTGAAGCTATTAAAAACGTGTCAAAAATAAACTATTAATTTGAAATGTGTTACGTAAGCGACTGTACACATTACCATATCACTGTGTTATCCCTGTACCTGCTACTTTCAGTGATTGCCCCATTCGACTGCCACTATCGACATCAGCGAGCATGTCTGATCGACATGGACATTTTCAACAAGCATTAATATGTTGTTGAAAGGAGATTTACATAGTAATGATAATTTTATTTTGAGAATTATGCTGTTCACGCATTTCTCACGTGGGGTGTGTGTTATAAATGATATATAGATTTGAAATTTATTTTTAGGTAGATATACTTATGCATAATTAGTGTTAATAATCTTAATTCAGTTGCAACTTATAAGCGTTGATGTTGCAAATTATATAAAAAAAAAGACGGGTTGCACTCCGGGAGTGCCGGCAGAAGTGAAAACTTGATTATTAACGTTCAGCATGTTTGATATTTTGGAATGGTATCCGTCTTACGCATGGAATATAAGGGCTAAAAAAAAAAAAAAAATCCGTCTTACGCTTTTTCGATCAGTAGGTCTACCATGAGTTTACGCACACGATACTCGCTAGCGATTGTAGTAAGCGGTTTGTATGAAATGTTTGTACAGCGCCCCTAGTGTGCCGCAGCGGAACTAAAAAGCCTACCGACTATTCACGTTTACTATTGTAGTTACGTCAGACGATTTAACTATGTCAACTCATGGTAGAGGTACAGGTCACGTGTCCTGACGCGAGTTTAAGATTTTATACCCATTACAGAAAAAGTGCTCAACGCCGCTAAAGAAGTTTTCACTTCAAAAACTTTGAACACATAAAAGTAGAGATAAGTATTGTATTGCAGTTATGTACATATTACAAAACTGTAAATTTAACATTGCGCCGTTACAACACGCCACCATCTTATCGCTTGTTGTCTCGTCGTTCGACAAATTTTATTTACCCACGTAACAAATGTCTAATTTATCTCAAAGATTAATTGTACCATTTGACGTGTGAAGTCTGTTCAATTATTCAGACTCTGTCATCGATAATTCCATTAATTTACACAACAACACCATTCCTTTTAAAAACGATTAATATCACTTCTATCAATAAACGTATAAAGGCAAACGAAAACAATAAATTTAATTCCCCGATCCGTAATCCGGCAAAAATAAATAAATACTTTTAAAACCATCACCAGTCGGCGACAGAAAAGCAATTAATGAACAAGCAGGGTACGTATTAACGAATATCAAACAAAGGCGGCCTCACACGAGCCGCGGATTCAATTAACTCAAATAGGATTTCAAATCGGCTTTCATAACGCGTTCAAAGTTAATTAAAATATCCCTAATTACGCAGCGACAGCGAGGAGCGTCGCCCGAGCAAACTCGGCCCCGCGGTGGGCGCCAAAGTGTTCCGCAATGTTTGTACATTATTAGAGCAAGTTTCTCCGCCCCTGTTTGTCTACAAGTTGGGAACGCTCCGTTTTATTTACCCTCGGTTCGGAGCGTGCGCCAACTTCGCAGCACTAAATCCTGGCGGGGTGTATGCGATTCTATCGAACCCGTATGCAATATCCTGTTCGCAGAATAGACACACATATTGTCTTGCTCGATACGACAATAGGTATTTACGGGGCGCTGCGGCGGGCGATCGAATTGCCTCATCCCAATGGGTAGGAGTAAAACAATCAGCGAAACAGAAACAAACTCGCTCCGAACCGAATGTACAAGGGACGTGACTGGATATACGCATGATCGGTAAAAAAGCGGGAACCCGCCGGAATACCAATCTGAATATGGAAATGGCGGTCGACCGGATTCGCAATGCGGGCAGATAAGGATTTTATAGCGAAAATCTACATTCGGCCGGGTAAACAGATGAAAATAGATGTATTCATGTTAAATGCTCCCAATGATACGAAAGCGTATTCAATCCTATCAGAAAAGCAATGAATTGTCTTTGTATTTTCGAATAAATGAGCAGTGACGACCGAGGTTTAGTGGTCTGGAATCTGAATACAGTGCGGTAACTTAAGGTCGAAGCTTAATTCCAAGATAACTCAAAATAATCTGTATCTTAAATAGCCATTATTTTTCAGTAATTATTTTTATGTTACAAATATTTGATCCATTGAAAAATGACGATAGAAAAATCTATTCAGTATTTCATAGACAAAATTACCAAGAACATAACAACATAGATATTCATAGCAACACTAGATTTCCGCCCGCGGCTTCGCCCGCGTTTTCAAAGGAAAACCCGCATAGTTCCCGTTCCCGTGGGATTTCCGGGATAAAATCTACCCTATGTGTTAATCCAAGTTACCTTCTATATGTGTGCTAAATTTCATTGTAATCGGTTCAGTAGTTTTTACGTGAAAGAGTAACAAACATCCATACAAACTTTCGCCTTTATAATATTAATAGGATTTACAAACTCCACAAAATACATTATCTAATCGTGTTCTAATTTTCATATTTTCAAAACTGACAACAAAACTTGCGGAAAACTTTAGCTGTCGAATAAATTATTCATTTATGATAATAATATACATAATATCAAATCACAATTCTCATTTCGTTCGTGTTTTCTCTGAGGATCGTCGGGAATTGTTTGACTTTTGCTTATGCCAAGTTTTATAGATGGCTAAAAATAATAAAATATTATGGTGATGAGCTCTTCCGAGTGCCTTATTGAATATTTTAAATATATTACATACTAGGTGTGCCCGTGAACAAGTATTTTTATAGCTTATGTATAACACATCTGGGAAATAATCTACATCTTTTCCTAATATCGTCAAAATCAGTTCATTAGTTTTCGCGTGAAAGAATTACAAAGATGCCGGATCTTAGTAACTCTATATATCATACATAACTATATTCTTACAGTTTCACGTTTATATTAAAAAAGTTACATGGCTTAGTTATATGAAAAATAGATTTTCTTAAATGAATACGTAAAAAGTAAAAATACTTAATGGTAGAAAAAAGAGACTGCGATGCACCCGTGCAAAAACAATTTAAAATAACAATTTCACGTCATGGACGCACTATAATTGAAATAATCTACGAAAAATTAGAAACGGAATAATTTTGAGTATAATTATTCGACTGATTACCGTAAACGACATAATGACTTGAGAAAGGAAGGTTCTAGATGCAATGGGACAATGCCTTAACCCAAATTAATATGTTTTGTATGCAATGCATTATGAACGAACACACATATTATTATAATAACTAATATTATAAATGCGAAAGTTTGTGAGGATGTGTGTGTGTGTTTGTTACTCTTTCACGCAAATTCTACTTAACCGATTACATTAGCACACATATAGAGGGTAGCTTGGATTAACACATAGGGTAGGTTTTATCCCGGAAATCCCACGGGAACGGGAACTATGCGGGTTTTCCTTTGAAAACGCGGGCGAAGCCGCGGGCTTAAATCTAGTATTATTATAAAGATGTTTGTATGATCGCTCCACAGATGATATACCGCGTGACCCGCCGTCGGTGTACTATGCTCAATGGATCTAATATAGTTATTCAAATGCAGATTATATAAAACTATGTATTGCCTTTTCGAAAGGTATAGTGGATTAATTAAAACGTGCGATGCATCGACAAAGTTATCACACTAACAATTTCCGCGCATTTTTTTTTTTTTTATACAACAACCGACAAAGGAGCTGGCGGTGTTGATGAAGGTGATCACCGCCGCCCATGAGCAATTGCAACGTTAGGAATCCTTGCGATTGTTTTGCCGGCCTTTGAGAGACAATTCAAACATTACTGCAACATTTTAGTTAAATTACACCCCTTGAATAATTAGTAATTTTTTTTTAAGTTTTACTTATTTACATGCTTTTAAATAATTGAAAACATTAGAACAAGTTAGAATCCGTGAACAAGGTTCTGATTCGAACCTGCGTTTTTCGTCATACCGAAGCGATACCTCGAAGACAACCTATTTTTCCACAACAATTTTTTTTTAATAAAAAAACACATGCAACTAACCATGAACAGTGAGCTCCGAGTCCCTATTCAGCTCGTACAGCCGCAGCGCTTCATCCAACTCCAACTGGGTGGATATCGTGCATGGATCACCTTCTTCGTCCACCCACTTCATTGTGAACACCTGCAAATGATAAATCCATGACATATCAATAGGATACATAAGTTATACACAAATAATCAAGATTTTTAGGTTAGGATTACTAATTAGAACTTTTAAAACCATAAGATACAAGCATTGATAAGCTTGATTTCCCATTGTTTAGTAGTAATTGTATATGCACTTCCATAAACTAAAAACTGTTAGAAGTAAATTCATAAAATACAATGTAAACATCTTTCAAATAGTCTCATACAAAATATGAAAAATAATTAAGACTAACTACAATGTATAGCTTCCATTATCACATACCAAATCCAGTTTAATGAACTATTTATATCAAAATCTCATTTCATTTATTTTCAGTGAATCATCACTTTTCTGAGAAGGTAATAAAGTTGTTATAAGTAATTAAGTAATTAATTAAATAGTCAAGTTAGATCACCTGGTCAGGAGCAAAGCGACATATCGCCACCATCTCTTGCGTGAACTCCTCGAGGGTGATGTGATGGTTGATGTACGTAATCATCACATCACCACTGTAAACTGTCTTCACCCGCACATCGTTTGCATGATTGTCCTGGCCCACTAGCTGAGTCGGCATTGTTGCTTGTTATTATAACTGAAATTATAAGTAGAATTGTGTAGAAAATTGATATATACTTAGCAATATAATTATAGGTATCTTTACAAGTTTAAAAAAAGGAATTTAGATTAAGAGGAAGTATTAAACAGTTTTTTCATGCTCTTTGTTCAATGTATTCTTCAATACTAAACAAAATCTAAGAAACTTATCTTAAAAGGAATATTTCAAACTAACTAAAAAATTACAAATTTATGAAAGAAAAAAGTTATGATAAACTATTTACTGGAATAACATTAGTATAAAGTGAATGTAAACTACTTATTATTCTATTATTACTTCACTTTTAAATTTTCTTAAAATATAATAAGACACTGCAAAAGTTACAGTTATGTACTTATTTTACAATAAGAACACTTGGTAAGGTTTCTTTATATAACCTATTGTCCTAATAATAATAAACGAATATTAACTCGTTACTGCTAATTGTATTCATTTAGAAGAGTATAGTTATGTGATTTGCATCCCGTTTGGGCGAGTATAATAGCCGCTGAGGTGTAATATCACGGATAACATTCCCGTAACATGAATCACATAAATAAGAACAAAGATAACTCTAACATGCATGAATGTTTGAAAAAATATCACACATAAAGCTTTGTTAATGCAAATCTTAAACAATTCGATGAAGTTACACAGAAAATTTAATACAATACCTATTTATTCGAAAAGTACCTAGTATCAACAAAAGTTTGACACAACAACATTGATGATTGAACTGACAAAAGTGACAAGGAGCATTTTTTTTTTTTTTTTTTTCTTAATGGCAAGAAGATATGACTATTTGAAGGAGCATTCATCAAACTTATCTTTTGACATTTGAGGAAGAGGAAGCAAACTGGTTAATGGTAGAACTCAAGAAGCTTATAACTACTTAATACGTGAAAAGAATCTCTGTTTGTTTTGTAATATATGTGTTATTTTTTGAGCGTGTTTGAAATAAATATAATTTAAAGATAAATTTATTAATCATTTTCTAGTATTAAAATATGTTTATGACCCATTTTCTACGTTAGCTAAAAGTATACATATACAGTCGACTCTCGTTAATTCGAAACTCAAGGGACTCTCAAAATATTACGAATTATCAAGAGTTTGAAATATCAAATGGTTCGAAATTTGTGAGAAATAAATAAAACTTCGAATTATTAAGTGTTAATCAATTATTATTTATTAAATGCTATTCTACAGTAACCGAATGATAACTAAACATACCAATTCGTGAGAAGTGTAAAGTCAAACTAATCATAACAAAAACAACGGCTCATTGAACAAGTTTGAACTTGTCGCAAAATGTACCTACCTGACTACCTGCTTACAATCTTTCCGCCTCTTTCTCTTTGCAACTTTGAATAATTGTCGAGTGTTGGACGCCGATGAGTTCGAATGAACGCGTCGTTTTGTTATATAGTTAGCAATGATATTTTCATTCGAATTACCAAGTGCACAAAAATGTATGGATTTAGTTCGAAATATAAAGAGATTTTGTAGGGACCTCGTGATGACTTTGAATTATAGAGAGGTTCGAATTATCGCAGGTTTGAATTAACGAGAGTCGACTGTATTTAATTAATGTGGTCATTGGTCTATAAACATACGTCAAATCTGTGTCAAATAGTGCGAACGATTTTTTTTTTGACGTGACAACGTCTTAAATTAGGTTGCGGCTGGGAGTCACTTATGAAAAAGTGTAACGCTCGGTAACGTTACGATGAGTCACCGAACGAGAGAGAGGCCCGCCGAATGCCTTGCGTCTCTCTCCCACTCAACTATGATCGTTGTCACGTAAAATCTTCGCCCGTAAAACCGACTTTACAGGCAACCATTTTTTTTCTCTTTTTATAACGTTAATCTAAATTCTAAAATGATGCTATTAATACTAAAACACTATATATTATTCACTGTAGTAGAATATTCTTATTTCTCCTGTTACTTTCAAAGAAGATTGGTATTGTAATCTTATTGTAAATAGTAAAAAAAATGTTGTGTGGTTTTATGAAACCACGGTAAAAGTGAAACTTAGGCACAAAATTATCGTATTTGTACGATAATTATCGTACGGTTCGACCGTCACGCGACATGCGCTACACAGACCAAAAAGTTTGAGACGATGTAATAAAAGTTTCACTTTAAAATATAGGACTTAAAAAATCTACCTGAAACATAAACAAATGTTGCAGTTTATTTCCTATTTCAAATTTCAAATATAGGACAAATTAAAATTGGAACATGGAAGTTGAATATGAAAAGTGGAAACACCAAAGAAACACTCTTTGACTCTTGTCAATTCACAGTTGTCAAATCGGTGCACTGCCCTTATTATTTCCGATTTGTAATTATAACAGTTGAATTATTTGTTTCAGTGTATATTACTTATTATTTTAAAGCTACGCTATGGTAATACATTAATTAAACTAATATTGATGCTTCTATACACCTTCGATTGCTTTGCACTCCAATACTAAATTGTTGTGATGACTAATACATACTTCTGTTTTATTTATTTCCAAATTTGTTTTATTATAGACGGAACAACAGATGGACTGTGCCCTGGACTTGATGAGGAGGTTACCTCCTCAGCAAATTGAGAAGAATTTAACAGACTTAATCGACCTAGTTCCGAGTTTGTGCGAGGACCTTTTATCGTCTGTGGACCAACCGCTCAAAATTGCTCAGGACAGAAGCAACGGAAAAGATTATTTACTGTGTGATTACAATCGTGACGGGGACTCGTATAGGTCGCCGTGGTCTAACACCTATGATCCACCTCTAGAAGATGGCTCCATGCCATCAGAAAGATTAAGGAAGTTGGAGATTGAGGCCAATCATGCTTTTGATCAATACAGAGAGATGTACTTTGAAGGTGGTGTCAGCTCTGTCTACCTCTGGGATATGGATCATGGTTTTGCAGGTATGAAATAGATTTACCCCAGTACACACTTTTTAGCATGTCTATTGACTAATAAGACTACAATAGCTAATTTATTTGATATTGAACAATCAATATTTTGAGCAATAGCTGTAGCATGTATTGTGTTATAGAATGTGCTTGTACTTACATAGGTATTTCTATATAAAACATGTAATGAATTTAAATATATTAACTCCAAACTACACCTGAGAACCAATCCAAAATGCAATTTGATATAATTTTTAGAATGATTTAAAAATCACTGACATTCATATTATAAATTAAAATAAGAATTCATCATCCATCTATCAATTTACAGGTGTGATTTTAATAAAGAAAGCGGGCGATGGATCTCAAAAAATCAAAGGCTGCTGGGACTCCATTCATGTGGTTGAAGTTGTCGAGAAGAGTTCTGGCCGCAACGCACACTACAAGCTAACTTCCACTGCCATGCTGTGGCTGCAAACTAATAAGGAAGGGAGTGGTACCATGAACCTTGGTGGCAGTCTGACTAGACAGGTATGTGGTGCTAAAATTGTGAAGGATAATGGAGTATTTTTAATACTTATTACAAGTTAATGGAATAAATTTTAATATAAGTTAATAAAAATTCTGATATTGTATCAATTTGATTTAAAGCTTAAGTTTTGTGATAGACCCAAGTAGTTAGAGCTATTAAAATGAAGCAATATCTTTCTAATTTCCTAGTTATTGTGGTATCATAGAAATAGAAACAAACTGTAAATTGAAAAAAGTTCATGATGATATGTATTTTTGTGATTTTATGATTTTAGTAGGCTACAATAGAAGCCATGGTTGTGGCAGTTTATGAGCAATGAGGAGAAGGCAATGCATCTGCTTGCTTCTCTTCTAATACAATGAAAAATAACATATTTCAGGCTGAACAAGACACAGCCGTAAGTGATGTGACGCCCCACATCGCGAACATTGGCCGCATGGTGGAAGACATGGAGAATAAGATCAGGAACACATTGAATGATATTTATTTTGGTAAGTCATTTCGTTTTTGTAAGTATTAAGTACCGGTTAATGACCGCCTTCTTGGTACAGTGGTTGACGTGTGAGCGTAGCACCGAGGGGTCCTGGTTTCGATTCCCGGTGGAGACGAAGAAAAAAAATGTCTCGGTCTGGTAGGACATAGAAGGCTGATCACCTACTTGACCCTAAAGAAAATCGATCAGTGAAACAGATGTATAAAGCATCTGCCTCTTACCCCACTAGGGGACATGGGACTTCACTTTTAAGTACCGGTTAAAGTCATTGTTTATTTATTTATTGCTCAGTTTCTATAAAGACAATTACTATTGACTTGTATGGGGAAAGTCACAATCCAAAACTGGCTATCCGCTATATCAAAATGTGACATATTGGCTGTGTGAAAAATTTTACAAAGAATATTTTGTGGTTTTGTAAATTACTATCAGTTTTGAGTTACTTCCTTCGGCCGAAGATTTTGTTAGATTGAACTATACGTACTTTGTAATTTCTGGAGATTTTATTGTACAACCAAATAATCATATTATGCAAAAAAATTGTCCTGCGTGTATGTCTGTTGAAGTAATAATTGACACTGTTGAGCTGGGAGCAATTTTGAGTAACCACGCTTTTCTGAAGTCATTACTACATCTATAGAGTAAATAATCAAAGTAGACTGCTCTGATTTTTTTTATAATAAATAAAAAAAACTAGAATGCAGTTTACAAAGGATAAGACAGGATAATAAAAGACAAAATAATTTTCTACTCTTTATTAATTCTCAAGTGTAACAAAATGAAGTGGTAGAATTAATAGTGGTAGAACTCATAACTCAATACTCACATAATTTTTTCTTAGTCTGAGTCTATTTAAAATGTCCGCTGATGAAATGATCATAATTTGATTTTGTATGAAAATATGTAACATAGGTAATTGTATATAAATGTATTGTAATATGTTATTTATTCTGTCGCAATACGTTTAAAGTTTACAACTATCCATGATTACAGGTAAAACGAAGGACATAGTGAACGGCCTCCGCTCCACCGTGCCGGCGAACGTGGCGCGGCAGAAGGCGGCGCTGCAGCACGACCTCGCCGAGGCGCTGCTGCAGCGCCGGCAGGTCACGCGCGCCGAATGAGACACAGTACACACGGGTGAGTGGCTCTGGGGCAGGTCACACAG
>CAJQZM010034478.1:0-17430 GCA_907164665.1 Colias nastes
CTAAAGGAACGCAATTTTCGAAAGTTATTCAATGCTTTTAGTGGCTATAGTGGACGGGTACGAATATAAAGCTGTGACTGGTCACAGAGTAAATGCATAGCATTTTGAAAATTTGCTATGTTTATAATATTATACTTTATTTTTCCATTAAAACAAATAACTCGAAATAATTATAAGTTTAATGAGCTTGGTGGTCATTGGATGAAGTTAACATAAATTTTAACTCTTCTTTAATTTTTTAACTGCCTATGTGTTGGATGATCCAACTAATCCAATCCAATCTAATTTTAGTCAGATCCAAGTTGGATCGATCGATCGGATTGGATGGTTGTTGAAATTAGATTAGTATCTAATTAATTAAATTGATTAAATAATAATTAATTAATTTCTAAAAACTTTCCACTTCTAAATAAGAATAAAATTTTAATTGTTATATTGTGTAATCATCGAATGAAATGTTATATAGCCATAAGCCAGCATTGTTGCTCTTTGAAAAAGTAGAAAACGTCTGTCTACGAATAGAATAATAATTAGTAGCAATATTTATAAAACAATGTTTCAACAAAACTCGCATTGGTATCACCAAAATACAGCAAACTTAAAAACATTCTTCAAACGCAATCAAGTTATTCAATATGCAATTCTTCTTCAAAATCCATATCCTGCGTGGCTGCTGATAGTGGGCTGACACATTTAATGGGAATAGGAATGGATGAAAAATTATTCACACGGCAGTATTGACATTACACATATTGACGGGGGTGTTGTGTGATCCCGCGAAAATCTTGTAGGGTTGAACACACGAAAATATTTAGAATAATTTGAAGTTAGATTTTGACAATGGTAGTCAATAAATTAAGTAATTAGTAATCTAAAGGAATCATGTATAGAGATGAATTTCATAAATGCCTACTTGTGTAACTTGTGTATTTTCCTAAGCATTGATTGATTTATTCAGATGTTTTACTTATGTATCGTGGATAATGTGACACCAAGTGTATCTATTACCCCTGTACTACAAACTATAAAAATAAAGCTGAGTTCAAAACATTTATTTCTTTAAAAAATATACACATATAAATGAATTAAAAGGGATATAACTTATTTCTACATGTCTTTTCAAACTCACCTTACATAAGTATAAAACATATTTAAATAGGAATATTTTTCTATAGATAGCAGCCCTAGATTTGCGGAGTCGGATGTCAATGCGTGACGCATTTTAAACGTGTCTAGGGCTTATTCGTGGTAATAAATAGAAATTTTTTATCGAACCCCACAGACGCGATACGCAAATATTGTGCACTAGTACATCATCAGACATGTCTTTTGTTATGTAAGACGAACGGAAATAAAGATAAGGAATAAATATGAAGCAAATTGTAATAACTCTATCGTTTGTATGAGTAGTATGGATTCCCGGGTACTGCCTCACTCTATGCTGCCTCACTGTATGGTACGGTGAGGACGTGACTTGATTGAAAACCCCGACTAAAAAAAAAAAAAAAAAAAAAAAAAAAGTTTGGACTCTTTTCCCACTAAAGCGGCCACGCTGAGTCGATAGCACTCACTCCCGAAGCGATAGGATGCACGGTTCCAAAGATAGCTGAGGTGTGCAGATCGATTAACTCTTTATCAAATATCAATTAGATAAGAGTTAATCGATGGGTCATTAATGGGGCGCTAATGACCCACCGGTTGTTTGCCTTTTCTTATTATCTATCGGCGTTCATATCTATTACTCATTGTGCACCTCGCTTATCACTGCTTTTGTATTAAACTTCTTTGTTACGACCTACCTCGCTATTCTAACCAAACGATGTATTATTATATTCAAGAAAAAATACGTCTAAAATCCTATAACTATATTTATCCTACTATATTATTCGCTTCTGGCGTTGTTTATCAAAGTCTAACCTAACCTAACCTAATTGTTTTTCCGGGTAATCTGATGTATGGAACTTTGTTACGGCAGGACAAGGATTGTAAAAGAGTTGATTGAAAATAAAACATATTATTTCCATATATTATTTCTTTATTTACCGCATTACACTACAATACAATTTAACAAGTGTCATATCATTTCTTGGTGAGTCATACGAAAAATTCGTAAGGAAATCTTCCAATCTCAGGCCCCGGAACTTGTAGTACAAATATACCACGCAATACTCTCCACAAAACGCGGAATAGATATCCTGAATTCTAGCAGTATTATAGTCCCACATGCGACAATTTCTTCTTAAAAATTCCGCTATTACTCTAATCGGTTTACGTCCAAAGGAATCAAAATATTCTCCAACTCTTTCGTGGTTGATATGAATAGCTACCCAATGAGAACCTGGCTGTGAGTCAGGGTCGAGATTGCATATAATAAATGCAGGTATGTGTATATGCATTGGTAGGCGATTCGAGGGGTACACACTATACTGGAGGCTGGGGTGTATTCTATGAAGACTCATTTGCAGGTCTAATGTATTCATTTTTACACGTTTGACCTCATCCAATTTCTATCAATCATCAACCTAAACTAACATCACGTTATATTGTCATCCCAATATATACAATATTTTTATATGTATTTATTTAGAAATGCAGGCCGGCCAATATATACAATATTTTTATATGTATTTATTGTTTGTAAGGAAATAAAAAACAGTAAATTGCATACAATTTGTTTTATTTAATTTTATAATGTTTCCTTTAGTTACATATACACAAAATGCATGAACATATTTGATTATTATTATATATATTTTTTTTTTGGATATGTGCTTTGTAATAATTTCTAAGGTTGTGTTTATTTGTATATATTACTTTATTTATATTAAACTGTAACCTTAATGTATAAATAAAATGTTTAAAGAGAAAAATATTCAGTTTTATTGCTACATCCAAAGAAGATAGAAGTACAAAAATGATTCACTTTATTCATCCATTTGCTGCCATCATAGCAGGTCCAAGTGGATGTGGAAAATCTAACTTTGTTACACAATTCATTAAACACAGGAGTAGTGTATGTAATGAATTTTTTTCTGAAATCACTTGGTGTTACGATGAAATGCAACCACTTTATAATATACCTGATGTAAATTATCACCAAGGGTTGCCCGATTTGCATATGTTTGACGGTAAAAATCCTCATTTGATTATAATAGATGATTTAATGAGGGAATCTGATGGTAGAGTTGTTGATATATTTACAAAAGGTAGTCATCACCGGAATCTTAGTGTATTTTATTTAACACAAAATTTATTTCATCAAGGTAAAGGTCAAAGAGACATTTCTTTAAACTCAAGTTATATAATTTATTTTAAAAACCCTCGAGATAAAACTCAAATAAGATATTTAGCACGACAAGTGTCACCAGATAACACAAAATTTATTGAAGACGCCTACAGGGATGCAACTTTAGAAGCGCATGGATATTTAATGGTAGATTTAAAACAGAATACAAATAATTTTTGTCGTATCAAGACAAATGTATTCCCATTTAATGGTCACTGCACAGTCTACGTCCCCACGAAAGAGTTTAAATACACCAAGAATCAAACAATTCAAATCACTTCTAAATGATGCATCGTCGAGTCACAACGCATAAACATTTGCTAAATGCTTTACATACGCTTAAACCAAAATATCAAAGAGCGTTACTTAAAACGTGTAATGAAGAAGAAATAAATTGTATTTGTGAATGTATTCATAACGTTTTACAAGGAAAGATACCACTTAAAGATCAAGATAAACAAAAATTGAATAAACACAAAAATATACTCCGTAAACTGGTGCGTAAGTGTAAACATAAACTAAGAAAAAATATTATTATACAAAAAGGAGGGGCTTTCTTACCAATAATATTAGGTCCAATATTGAGTGGATTAGTAAGTGGACTAGCCAGTTAACATGGAAAATGCTAAGAAAATGATACTTATTGAACCTGGATTGATTGAAAAATTAAAACAAGAAAATAAGGATACTAGTAATTTGTCTCGATTAGATATTGAAATGCAAAATATTATGAATAGTAAGACGGAAGACCGAAAGAAGTGGATGTTATATTTACAAACACTACAAAGATACCTTCACTTTATCGAAGAGGATCGTCAACCACTCAGATTACCAATTTATTCTGATACATCTAATGAATATTCAAATGACTCTAAAATTGGTTTTAAAAATAAAGATAGAGATCTAAAAAGTTCAGTTGATGCTGAATCTTTGTTGGAGGAGAAAGGTTCCATTAAAAGTATAGAAAGTGAGGTAAATCCACTGTATTCACCAACACAAATACTCAGTTTAATACCAAAAACTTATAATAAAAAAGGAGAGTCATTATTAAACTTAATTGGAACAAGTAAAAGTAAAATACGTTGGGATAATGAAGGCACAGTCATAATTGATAATGAAAAAATTCCAGGAAGTAATATTGTTGATTTAATAAATGATTCACTTAGACCCTTAAAAAAAAGTGATCCGATAGGGTGGGATAGATTTGCTAAAGCATTAAAAGATATTAAAGTACCACTTACTTATATTGGAAATCCAAAGAGATGTGAGTTTATTAACCAACTTCAAGCAAAAGATCTGAACAAAACCTCTGAGATTGAAGTTCAAGAATTTTCTACACCGAGCAGTGGAGATAAAAGATATATAACTAAAATACGTAAAAAGATCGATTGGGAAAAATGGACCCCGTACTAGAAGAAATTAACAGGATTTATTATGATCCATCTAACCCCGCTGGTTTTGGTAGTATTGATAAATTATCAAAAGCTATGAAGGGTAAAATGGATAAAAAGCAAGTAAAGGAATGGTTACAATCACAAGAAACATATACATTACATAAACCCATTCGGAAAAAATTCCCGCGTAATAGGTACATTCTATCAAATATTAATGAGCTGTGGCAAGCTGATTTAAGTGATATGCGAACTTATTCTCAATATAATGATGGTTTCAACTACATACTTTGTGTTATTGATGTATTTAGTAAATATGCTTTTGCAAGACCAATGAAAAAGAAAAACTCAGAAACAACTAAAGAATGTTTTGAGAGTATATTTACTGAAAGTAATTCAACACCTACTCACATACAATCTGATAAAGGTACAGAATTTGTTTCAAAAGATGTACAAAAATACTTTAAATCCAAAAAGATAAATTACTATACCACTAACAATCCTGATATTAAGGCTAGTATTGTTGAACGATTTCAAAGAACTCTAAAAATGAAAATGTGGCGTTATTTCACTCATAATAATACTTATAGGTATATAGATGTTTTACAAGATTTAATATACTCTTATAATCACAGCATTCACTCGAGTATTAAGATGTGCCCATGTGATGTAAGTTCCAACAATATTATGACAGTTTGGACTAATCTTTATGATAGAGGGTCAAACAAACTTTCTTTAGAAAATTCAAAACCAAATTTCAACGTGGGTGATTATGTTCGAATAACTAAATATAAACATGTTTTCCAAAAAGGATATGAATCAAATTGGAGTGATGAAATATTTATTATATCTTCAATAATTGATAGATCTCCATGGGTTGTTTATACAATAACAGATTTACAAAATGAACCAATAGTTGGTACTTTTTATGAAAGAGAATTACAGAAGGTCACTTACAACCCCACCACACAATATAAAATAGATAAAATAATTGGCACTCGTTATTCGGGTAACAGAAAAGAAGTATTAGTGAAGTGGAAAGGTTATCCAGATAAATTTAACAGTTGGATTTTAGCTTCTAGTTTAAAAGAAATATGAATAAAGAAAGTTTTTATTTAACTTTGCTCAGCAATAGTTCAATGGAATACTTTCCTGATAACAAGACCACAAATTTTTCAACAAAATTACCAAAAGCTATGAAATTAGAAGGTGAATGGTTGGTTGGAGTTGTCGAGTTTCAATATCCATGCACAATGTTTACTGTTCAAGATCATGAAAATGTTGTATACATCACAAAAACCATGTTAATTCCTAATGAAGATAAACCATCAGCAGTGTACTACAAAAAACATATTCCCGCTACCAACTACGATAACGTTGAACATATTTTGAGAGCGTTAAATGGTATAGGAGAGAACTTGAAATTTCGTTATGATGAAATAACAAAATTTGTGTCTGTTTCTGTTTTGGATAAAAATATAACATCCGTAACATTATCACCCAAATTAAGTTTACAACTAGGTTATGAACCAAATACAAATCTCCTAGACAGAAATTTTGGGAAGTGTCCTGCTAATTTACACTTAGGGTTACCATCTCAACTATTTCTATATTGCGACATTATCGATCCTCAGATTGTGGGTGATGTTATGACCCCGCTATTAAGAGTCATTTCATTAGATCCTTCAAAATACATTTATGGTGCGTATAAAATGCACGTTTTCTCTCCACCTCACTACTTACCCGTTATGCGAAGAGAGTTCGATACGCTGGAAATGGATATAAGATCGAGCGCAGGACAAAAAATACCATTCCAGTTTGGAACCGTGTGTATTAAACTACATTTCCGCAAATTATAATAATGTATTCTCCTCATGATCATCATAAATGTCCATATGAAAATTATTATTCACATCAAGCTGGATCAGGAGTTGGAGTAATTTATAAGGGTTCACCATACCAACGTGGTCATGGTATTGGGAGCTTCTTAGGAGGGTTATTTAGATCAGTTTTACCTTTACTTTCAAGTGGTGCTCGAGTGGTTGGTAAGGAGGCATTAAACGCTGGAGTAGGACTTTTATCGGATATGATTCAAGCCCGTCCTATGGAAACCTCAATAAAAGATCGTCTAAAGCAAGTTAGTACGAACTTAAAACGAAAGGCTGATGACAAAATTGATCGATTAAACATGACAGGATCTGGGTATATAACTAAAAGAAAACGATTGACCTCGTTCATTCCACCACTAACAGCTAAAGTGAAAGCTACGAAAAAACTTGGTCTAAAACCAAAAAACATCAAAGATATATTTTCAAATTAAGTATGTCTTTCATTCATAATCATTCTTGTGAGTGCGTTAAGTCAGAATTAGATTTGTTTGCATTACCGTCTACACAAACAAGCATTGAAAATGGATTGTGGATTCACTATAAACCAATTTCATCTCTTGCTGATGATGGACCTATCGAGTTTCAAGTTCCTGGAACAGGCGATGACTACATAGATTTGTCTCATACATTACTCCACATAAAGGCAAAAGTATTAAATCAAGATTCAACAAACTTGACATCAGCTACAGTAGTAGCACCTGTAAATAATTGGTTGCATTCACTTTTTAGTCAACTCGATGTTTATTTAAACCAAAAACTTGTATCACCACCTAATAATACCTATGCCTATCGAGCATACATGGAAACCCTTTTAAACTATGCTCCTGCTGCTAAACAATCTCATCTTACTTGTAGTCTTTGGTATGATGATACAGCAGGCAAAATGGATTCCACAGATGGTAAAAACATAGGATTTGTTAAAAGACAGGAATTAGTTAATGAAAGCAGGGAAATAGAAATGATAGGTCATCTTCATGGTGACATTTTCAATCAAGATAAATTTTTAATTAATGGTGTTGAAATGAGTGTAAAATTAGTTCGGTCAAGAGAGAGTTTTAATTTAATTGCTGGGTCAAATGATGAAAAGTTTAAAGTTTGCATTACGGATGCAACTCTTATTGTTCGAAGAGCACGAATTAATCCAAGTGTATTACTCGCACATCAGAAAGTTTTAGCTTCTACCACTGCTAAATATCCTATTACTCGTGCTGAAGTTAAAGTTTTAACAATTCCATCAGGTGTTCAAGGAAAAACTCTTGATAATATATTCTTAGGACAGGTACCTAAAAGATGTATTATTGGATTTGTGAACAATTCCGCATTTAATGGCTCACTTACTAAAAATCCATTTAACTTTGAAAACTATGGTATTAACTCTTTCAGCTTATATATTGATGGTCAACAAATACCTTCAAAAGCTTTGCAACCATCTTTTAATAATAATATATTTACATCAGCATATCATACTCTATTCTCGGGGACTGGTATTCACTTTCTTAATGAAGGAAATGCAATCTCTCGTGAACAGTATGCCAAAGGCTACTGTCTTTTAGCATTTGATTTAACTCCTGATTTATCAGCTAACTCATCAGCTCATTGGAATCTCATAAAGCATGGTAGTGTAAGATTAGAAGTACGATTTGAATCCTCACTAATACAAACAATTAACTGTGTTGTTTATGCTGAGTTTGATAATATTATTGAAATAGATAAAAATAGAAATGTTACTGTAGACTATAGTAGTTAAGGTTATAATGTGTGTTATGTTTTAGATTTATGTGTTATGCTTAATGCATTTTGTGTATATATGTAACTGAAGGAAACATTATAAAATTAAATAAAACAAATTGTATGCAATTTACTATTTTTTATTTCCTTACAAACTTCCTATTTAATCTTATACAAAACACTACAATTGAACATTCCTATGACAACCATTGAATAGATTGGTACTGTAATAATCTGCTAATAACAGTAATATCATGGATACACTAGAATTACAAAAACATATGAAAAAGATTCATCCCAGTCTAGAAAATAATGTTTATGCTGCTAATAGACTGCCTATGTATACCCATGTACCAACGTATATAATATGCAATTTGGATGTGGATGATAAACCAGGTTCACACTGGGTAGCTGTACATATCGATACGAATGGCATATTTTGATTCATATGGACGAACACCTGAGCGATATCATCTCCAGTTTTTGAAAAGGAATTGTAAGAGATGGGACTGGAATGTTGATAGGATTCAGAATGTTTTATTTTTTTTTTTTTTTTAGTCGGGGGATGTTTGGATTATCGTTTGGATTCACTGGATTCCCGGACTCTGCCTCACGCTAGTGAGGCAGAGTCCGGGAATCCATACTACTTGTATGTAAGTACATATTTTGGTTATAATTTGTATCAAATCTAGAATTAATTTGAAATCCTACTTACCTACATACTTGTTTTATAATTTTTATCTCTCCAAAACTAAAAAATTGTTTCTTCAAAGAATCAGGAACGCCATCAAATGAATAAATTGGCGTTTCTAAGAGCCAAAATAATTCAGAAATAAAACTAATAAAAAAGCCGTAGAACATTATCATTATTCTAATCAGTATAAATTCTCAATCACTTTAAATTTATTCAAACAAAAAAAAACACTATAAAAAATGAAGTGTATCTACCGATAGCAGCTGTTCAATTATTATTGGCAAGGATTTTACCAGAAGCATCTCACTACATGCATTTGTAATCCATTATCCAATCAATCTATTAATTGTGGCAAATAATAGAAGATATCGAAGCTCTTAATCCAACAATTTGAATTTGAACCACGTTTGCGACTAAGAATTGCAATTTTGCGTCAGTTTTTTTTAATGTTGATCGATCACTACGGTTTAAAATGTCAACTATGGTATTGAAAAGGGCTACCGACATTATAACTATACGCCATAGTCCGCTCTATATAATCAAAGAGTGGATTTACTGCTTATTCCATATAGATTACTATATATTTGGAGATAGCTGTGTAATAAATGTTTGGTAGAGTAATTAAAATAATTTCAATTGTATTACATTATTATTCTTGGTTATTTTAAGTTGTCTATTTTTCATAATTTAATAAGTATATGCATAAAAATGTGGGTAACATAAGATTAACATGTTATCACATTGAAATTCGTAAAATATTACACTATTGTAAAAAGCGACTTATAGAAGATAAAACTTACAAGTATCAAGAATAACCATATTTGAAGAACACATAAAAAACAGACATCGTTTTTCTTTTAAAAAACTCTCTCATTTGCCTATCAATAGTGGTTGGAGCAGATCTGACCGTAATAAATGTCATACTTTATGGCACTTAGGAAAATATGCAAGGGAACGATTTTTACGTTTTTAGGCGGTGACCGGGGAACGCATTGTCGAATTTTGCGTTTTAGCCGTCATTTCCTGGGGCTATTGGAAAATTGTATCTAATATATCCCTTATTCGAACCTGATTTTTATGTTGATACTTGTTTTGATATTCAATTACATAGTTTAATGAAGTTAGGTTTGTTGACATTAAATACCTACTTAACTACCTAAGTACCTAGTTTTATAGTTCCTTATTTATATCAAAATAATGTTCTCTTAAATGAGAGCCGAGGTACTACTCTTAAACACCTATTTGGTATTAAGTAGCTATAGCTATAAGTAATCCTATCACAGCTAAGACTATTAATTACTTAAGAAGATTACATCCCGATTATCCAGCCGCAAATTAAAACGATGGTTCCGCGATTGATGCAAAAATGAAGTTGTAGTAAAGTTTATATTGAATTCGAAACTAAATAAATATTTATCCTACAAATTAGTTATTACCCATGCTCGCTTGTACCCTGTATGGTCGTTTTTTGTTTATTATCAAAACTAGCTGGAGCCCGTGGCGTAAACTCGGGTACAAAGTAGCTAATGTGCTAATACAATGTACCTATATTGTGTATCTCTGTACAAAAATTCATACAGATCCGATCAGTTTTATTTCCTAAAAGAGTAACATACAAACCTACAGTCATAGGTACAAACTTTCACGTTTATAATAATTATTAGATACCTATTATACAGCTTTTGTTCAACCTTCAAAATGAAAAAAAATCAAAATTTTCATCAACTATTTCATCCCTTCTGAATTGATCAAGGTAGATAGATATTATTTTTCCGGCAGAGAAACGAACTATACCTAAGCTTTACATAAGCTTGGTTATATCTTACATATACCTTTGTTTAGTAGATTTTATATCAGTCAAAAAGACAAACAGATAAACATTTTTAATATAGGTACAAAGTTATTCCTTGTGCGTAGGTCGTTATAAAGAATCCAAATTTTGCCATCACCGTCGATAAGAGCAATAACTCAGCGAATAGGTCAAGCACAATAGTGAGTGTCACCTATAATCGTATATTAAGGCCCTTATCCCTATGAGCACCTTTGCGACAATAGAAAGGAATATATTGTCGAAAAGTGGCCACATAAAAATGACGTACGGTTTCAATGGAAAATAAAGCGACCGCGGGCATTTTCAATTTTTTACTTTTATGTTTGATGCCGTAATGGAATATTATATGAAATGGATGAAATACTGCAATTTACGACGCGTATTTCAATGTGTGTAAGTATATTGGGATATGTGCCGTAAATTGCTGGTTGGATATCGAAATTGTATCGTATAATCGTTAGATATTGGTGTGAGATAATTGAGGTCTTTAATGTTTTGAAATTTTAACAGTTAAAAACTTTTTGTTAAACCAATTAGAGATATCATTTTATTAATAAGCCATTTCTACTTTCGTAATAGTTTGTATAATATGGTAGATTATAGTCTAATCGTAACGTATCGATTAAATTCATGTTCATCACATTAACACACACTTTCATTAAATTACATAAAGCTTGGATAAATGATGATAAGAGGTGTTCTGACTAACGCTTATTGTTTTCTATTGATAACAGATAACAGATAGAAATTTTTTTTTATTTTTACAAGTAATGTACCTAATATCACTATATTACATCAAACTATATATTTATGAGTCAACATGTTAAAGCCAGAAAATCACATCACATGTCCAAATCGCAAACATTTTCCTTATGGGATAAAAATCTAACGCACCAGGCGGCAAATGCGAAATCGTAATAAAAAGTATCCATGTCACATGTAAAATAGCAGTCATAATATTGAAAACTTCCAAAGTCCATCAATAAATATAGCAATGTGGGGAACTTTACGCCTCACCCAAGGGCGGAGGTAAATACGTTATGGTTATCGATTATCGATACTCTCTATTTTGGTCCTTGAGTTTCTCCAATTACCTACTTGTTAAGCGTGAGGTTTTACTTTTGAAAGTAAACAACGTCTATCTTCAACTGTTCAACTGTCCTTCAAACTATCTTTGTAGTATTAAGTTTGAATGCAATGATAAAAGTTAAATTGTATCTAAAGGTAGCTAGATAAACCTACTAGTAGGTACAGTTTGCACTTTGGAGCATTATTGTGCCTTTAGTTTTAATAATTATAGCTATCAAAAGTGTTGTAGAGGTAGGAATTAAAGATTGTGGATTTTAATGAGGTATCTATTAATTTTTTTACAAAAGAAACCATAACTTTCCCATTCAATTTTAATCCAAATAAATAATTCAAGAACACAATTTATTTCTTCTCATTTCCGCAATTTTAAATAAAAACATTTCAAGTAGGTCGAGCAAAATATCCTACTTAGTAGACAAACCATAAATATAATTCTTATTTAACATAAAAAGTATCGATATTGCGCAGGGTCGTCCCTATCGTAGCCGAAAGTTACGTCCGGGAGGCGTCAAAACGCATAGACCTCAACTATCAAAGAGAAATCTTTTCCGTGTTTCAGTAACGACCGCGGCGACAACGGGACGTAACACATACATTTCCTTTTATATGAAAAGCCTAGACAGTTTATTGTTTTATAATATTAACTCAAAGAAAATATTTTATAGTTAAGATGAATTACGATTTTTTATTATTTATGTTTCGTACCGATCCTATTAATATAGTAATTTAAAAAAATATGCGGAAACGTAGTTTAAGCTTTGTACATATTATAATTTGTACGCCCACCCACATATGAATATGGGTTAGAACAATATAAGTAGTACATAGGTAGTATATATTTTATAATAGCCGATAATTTTTTTTTCATTAAGAATTATTTAAAAAATATAGTACCTACCGCCTGTTACTGTTAAAGAAATAGATTACCTATAACTTACAAAAAGACCAAATGTAACAATCGCAATACCATTAATTATCTCGAGAAGTTGACCCCTTCTATTTTCTCCAATCCCTGAATCCCAATACATGTATACCTATCAGGAATCCCTAGTACCGGATATTTAAACAACATCCTCGTTGACCATCATGAAACACCACCTATCTCTTCATCTGTCTTCCCCTAAACGAAACCACGTTTTTTACAATGCTCTCTTTTACAAATGAGTCTAAATAATCGCCGAGAAAAATAAACTTTCAATCATCTACTAAACGTCTATAAGACGTTATTATTAACAATTAACATACAATTATTAAGTAATTTCAGATTAAAGTAAAGTGGAATTCACGCGACTGCGTAACATAATACTCCTTTACACACAAACGTCAATACACATCAAAGGTGATATTTATCGTGAAATCACAACAAAGAGCACCATCTCAATGTTGTGAGGGCGTGAAATTATTTTCCTTGGCGTATGCAGATTAGGGAGGGTGCGGGCAGGATTAGTTCCGGTTTACTTTTTATAGGATTTCGATGATAAATGTTACCATGGATGGGCTAACGGGTGGTGC
Source organism: Colias nastes (assembly GCA_907164665.1). Taxonomy (NCBI): domain Eukaryota; kingdom Metazoa; phylum Arthropoda; class Insecta; order Lepidoptera; family Pieridae; genus Colias; species Colias nastes. The sequence continues at coordinate 13,421 of CAJQZM010034478.1, forward strand.
GTGAAACGTATCTTAATAGCCACTTTGACTGTACTATTTTATTTGAATATTTTCCTGCCATGAATGTTTAATATTTAAATCGGTTGTATGTAAAAAAAGGTGCAGTAGGCAGACGTTATGAAATATTTTACTGTTTTAACTTTTAACGCAATACTTATGAATTTTACCTAATAAGTAACTATAAAAGAAAAAATTAATTCACAATTTCTGGATTGAAGAATGTAGAGCACCGTTGCTCTACAAACCAGAAAATCTCTATTTAATATAGCAGCTACTTGCCTCCTCTTCGCTCGGGTTGATCATGGATTAAAAACAGATCAACAAGAGACCAACACACAATTATTAATAATGTGTGGCTTATTTTAATTTTCAAACTAAGTTCAGTAGAGAACAGAACCAGAGATTATCTTCACCCTTGCAACATCTTTATAACATAAACTAGCGGTCCGCCCCGGCTTCGCCCGTGGTACCTACATGTTTAAACTATCCTATCTCTCAAGTTGGATCGAACTGCACATGGTGTGCGAATTTTATTATAATCGGTTAAGTGGTTTAGGAGTCCATTGAGGACAAACATTGTGACACGAGATTTATATATATTAAGATATGTATTGAATAATCATTACGTGAAACATTTTATTTTAATTCATGTAAACCTCTTCTCATAACATGATGCTGATAATAACTGTCAGTTATTTTCATTAGGTCCTATTTATTCAGCTAACCTAAACTTTCATAACCTACGCACTAAATCTATACTTCGATTCAGACAAAAAACGTGGAAAATCGGGAGACAGACGGGAGGATGGACGATCGCGGATCCCAAAATATGATTTATAGATGGGCCGTCATCGCCAATACGCTTTCTATACGTCACGGCGTGTCACCGCTTCGGCTCGACGTGGCGAAAACGAAGAAAAATACGCAGCCGTGTCGATTTATTTCAGTTTGAATGTATACGATACATGTAGGATGTATAAACATTATTCTACAGAGTTAGGGAGTGATCAAATATGTATCAGTCAGCACGCAATCATCTAAACGGTTTTTGACTAGGGTGTTTAATATCTACGTGTTTAAAATAACAAAAGCTTTCGAAGATCCATGTAATTTCCTTTCTACAATTATCTATGATATTATTTTCTACAGACGACATGGTAGTTGATAAGGGTTACGTATATTTTTTTACGCGAAAATACTTAGGGTAATTCATGCTTATTTAAAACCTTTACCTTCATAAAGTACGTAGATATAGGTAATGCCTACAATGAAAAAAGTTAATGAAGTGAAAGAAATAGTTTCCAGTTTTAAAGAAAAACATTTTAACTGCCACTAATTGTCTTTTATTGCTACTTGGGTACTGTAGAAGTTAAATTATTAACTGGCGTAGAATTAAACACCACCTTTTAAGGAATCCGCAGTAAACAATGATGAGAGAACTTTGTATTTTTTAGGTGCGGATAACATTTGTTTCGAATCGAACAATAATCGCTCATATTGTCAGTTACAATACAATTTGTTTGAAACTCGACGCGTGAGAGAAATAATAACAAATGATTCGCGCCCTAACGCCGTCTGGCGTTGAAAGATCACGCCTATTGCTGTGTTGCTGATGAAAAAAGAAAAACCATTATCAGATTTCGTAATGTGAAAATGAAAAAGGATGTATGTTGTCGTAATATTTGTTGACAATTTTAGATGGTGTATAGCATAAAACATTTTAAGATAAAATTTACAAAATTTCATTTACAAATTAATAGGTAAGTACCTATTGTTTTGAATAAACTTACCTACACGGTTAAATTATTTTGCTAATTCAGATGAACATAGGTATCAAATGATGAAATAACCTACTTACATACCTACTTTATACGAACATATTTTTGTAAAAAAAGTGCTTCCTCAGAAATTCAATTTGTAGCAAAGAAAAGTTACTTTACCCAATTTCGTTAAATGTTGATTCTAAAGTAGTAATGAATTTGTCCCTTGTTTACATTTATTTGGAAATTAATCTACTGACCCGTGCTTTCATAATTGTAGGGTTACAGGCAAGTTGGTAGCAGCATTTCGCGCCCTGCCTTTTCGAACGCTACGACCATGCTGACGTCTGAGAATCGAACCTAGAAAAGCTTTTTTAGTAACATTCACTAAGCAAATCCAAATATTTTCACTAAGCGGACCTCAATCACTACATTTATTTATGTCTCTATAAACGAAAGAGGTGTAAATATCACAACTTCTGAACGTGAACGGATTTTAATGATATTTGCTATGTTGAATTGGTATCCACTGTTGTTAGACATAAAAAATTAAAATCTCAAAAAACTGTTTTATACAAAAAAAAACTCAGTAAGTTATATTCCAAAAACATTTATTCATCTTCCTTAACAACGTGTCGTTTACGCTCTGGAACTCTCGGAACCTCTCCCGGCTTGCTATGAGCTCGTCTATTGGCTTCTTTCTTCTTGGACTTTTCTCGAATAACCCGTAACTCTTTCTGAGCATTCATTATGTGTTTCGGAACATGTCTGTGTCTTGCAATACGCTTGATTTGTGGATGATCGGCGAATTTCTCCTTGAGTGAGTCGGCGTAGTTGAGGGCTGTGCGTTCACGCGGTTTTAACTGCAAAAAATACATAGTTTTTATTGTGTTCGATTTAACGCGAGTATTGTTCAATAATTAATTAATTAGAGACTCTTTAAAGGCTTTGAAAGGTGTAAAAAGTCTTTAATCTCTAAATGTAATTTGTAATTTTTAAGCTGTTACATAGTGTGTATACGAAAATATAAATGAAATGTAAATATACTGTTAAATAAAATATTATATTGTTTTATTTTTATATTCTCGAATTTGTAATTCACAATTGAATTATTATTTTATAAAGCTTCATTGTTACAATCTATGTCGCAAACAATGCGCCGTTTTATCAACTGCCTGAATAACGTCCATTATCTAGTATTGTTTAGTATACACTGAATGATTTGATTGATTGAAACATAAAATTAACGACATTTCATTGTTTGTCAATTTTTTTACTTTTTTATTTAAATTTTCACTAAACATTGCTTGAGTCCATTACAGATATTCACATAATTCATCCCCTTCACAACCATTTTTGAAATATCAATAATATTATAGCCATAATGATAATACATATGTAATGTGAATACATAATTAAATAATTTTCCTGATTGGTTGTATGGCTAAAATATACAGGGTGTCCCACTATCGGTATACTAAGCGCGAAGGGTTTTGTAGTTTTGCATACATTGATCACGTAAAAAATACTTAAACAACAAAATTACGTCAAAAATTTTTTGCTAAATTTTTCCTTAAAATCCAGGTTTTCTTCTCTAACTTCGCGCAGCCGGCATACCGCTTCAATAATGTGAGCATTTTGTCTATGAACACATAATTTTAAAAGATAGCTCATGTGCGGGTGAAAAATTTAGCCGGTTGCTTGTTAGGGGTGTACACAAAACGTTTTAAGAATTCATCTATTTGAAAAAAAAATGCGTCTGGAATTTTTTAAGTATTTTTTACGTACTCAGCGTATGCAAAACTATAACCTCATTTGAGCTTAGTGTACCAACGGTGGGACACCCTGTATAGGCCAGTTAATTAAACAACTAAAATTAAATGGGAACTATATTTTCTATCACCAAAATTTATATTTGTCATCAAGTTGTATCACCTAATAAATAGATCTATCACCACGAAATATTTTCGTTCTCAGATAAACAAAAATTGTTCCCAGGTATGAATTATCAAATTAATGTTAATATATGTGTAAAATAAAAGATTGATAACCAATAAAATTATATTGCATTACATGAATATAAACTTCGTTCTTATAATAACAGTTTTGTTACTTAAATAATAGCTCTGTGCTCAGAATGGTAGATCTGTCACCAAATAACTAAATCGATTATCGATCCCTGACTGCGACTCCTTTTTATTAATTGATATTTTGTCACCAATACAGTAGTAACATTTTATTTCGTTCAGA
>CAJQZM010034480.1:0-38121 GCA_907164665.1 Colias nastes
AAATAACCAACACAGTATATTAAAACATAAATAACTTAATATAATATTATAATAGCTGTGTTTTTTAATTCAATACTAAAAATTATTCAAATAAACGATATAAGTAAACAATTTATGATGATTCAATGAATAATTTCCACTTGAACATACAGACAGTTGAGTCTGAAATATCTATATTTATTAAATAATAAACTCTAAAAGTATTTTCAAATCTCTTTGTCAAGCTTAACAGCCGGAGACGTAAACTTGGTATTGTTAACTTCCTCAGAATTGTCATTCCTCAACGTTTCACTGTAACTACATTTTAGTGGATTCCACATTGCTGCGTTAAGTTGGGATAAAAGAATTCACTGGTTTATTGGCATAATAAATATATGTGAGCGGTTTTATTCACTAATATTATACATTCGGTTGAACATTGAACTGATAAGGCAAGTTTGTAATACAAATGATAGCTGATTGTTATATTTTTTATAGAGTGAAATAAAGACTTGTCCCTGGTGCAATAAAGTTAAAACACATCCTATTTGTTAATACAACTGTTAATCTATAAAATTCATCGTTAGGTCACTATTTTGCTTGTTAGAGTACCTAAAAATTATCGGAACAAATTCATACAATTAGCCAAGTCTAATTTTTAAATCTCTTTTTCTTGCAAATATCAGTATTGACGACGGAGTTATATTCATAAAGTTATCATTCCATGCTGTGTTGTAAATATTTCCAATCACGAAGCTCTTCATTGCGTGGGTCACACTTCATCAACTGATGATGAAGTATTATATAAGAAGAAGAACATAACCATATTATCAGATATTTAAGCGTATTAATATTCTGTAAATATCACCTTTCTTCGTCGTCGTTTCAGCCGTGGGCGTCATCCACCGCTGGACAAAGACCTCGCTCAAGAATTTCCACCACGACCAGTCACCGCGGTCATTATTATAGAATACAGCAGTATTATTATCATTTCCTCAAATTCTTATTATTAAAATAATATTTTAATTCACAAAGCGTCAAGATACAGTATTTATAATAGCAATTGAGTATAAATACCTATTCAATTAAAATCTTATATGTAATTAACTAATAGATACGTTTGTATTTATTGGGCAATAGTTACACCTCAATATTTTAATCAGCAGTGTCTCGGAGAACTAAAGCTTCCAACTTCCGAGGGATTTATTAGACTTCTACGTATTATCGTGGATTAAAACCAGGAGCTTAATACTTGTAGAAGAAAACTAAATTAACTAAGCTACAGTCCCGCCAAAGCTGCTTTAATCTGAAATGCATTTAGCGCAAGGATTCACACAATGCACCTTTTCTGGTTATGATATAGTCTAACATAAGGATGCACTCTTCTAGCACAAGATTGTAATAAATATTTATTTTTGGTAACTAGAGCAAATATTAACGGATAAGTATATTATGATTAACAAAAATATCATCAAACCATGCTACAATACTCTTGCAATAACACAAGCAATTCCAACCTTGACCGAGCTCTTTCGAAATCCAGAATAGTTTAATGTAAAGAGGATTTATAATGAATATACGGTAGGCGATCAACAGCTTATTCAATTTTACATGGGAATTACGTAGTACGGTACGTTGATAACCGGTGAATATCGCTCGAACAAGAAGATTATAAGAAGGTGCATCTAGCCTGCATTTTAATGAATATAAGAGCCTTACCTATTCTCGATGCAAAGTTTAATTATTCTTTAGTTAATAAGTTTGTAATAATAAAGCAATTAAATGTGTTAATACAACTTTTGTTGTGTGTTTATGTCAATTTGAGTTATACCTAATTTGCCAGCTCTCATAACGTTGCCTAATATATTATGTGTATTAGTTTTATTCATTCTTTGTAAAGTTTTTAACCCTTGTGAGAGAGATTAAATAAATATATATTTATTGTATAATTTACAATTTTAGAAAAAAAGAAAAAACAATTTAAAAACTTCAATTGTTATTCACTGTGTTATTCATTTCTCGCATCCGTGCATTGCCTTTGACCTTTCGCTCACCACCGCTGTATGTCAAAAATGGCTTATTTTCATTAATGCATATAAATAAAAAAACCGGCCAAGTGCGAGTCGGACTCGCGCACCGAGGGTTCCGTAAAATTTAAGGTTTTCGGAATTTTTCCTTTATGTGTGCTATAAAACGTTGCTTCATGCCAAATTTCAAGATTCTAGGTCGACTGGAAGTACCCTTTAGGTTTTGATTCCCTTGCGAGTACTTGCGAGTTTCAAAATATGCAGCTTAAATTGCTGTTTCTTTTGATTGCGTTGACATAGAAGTTTGATTTTGTTACAGCTTAAAGGTATTATAGACCTCAGTATTTGGTATAAATTTCAATTTAATACCTCTACGCGTTTATGAGGAAATGGGTAGTAAGTTTAAAATTATTAAAAAAAATATATATTATGTGATGTAACTAAAAATTTATGGTTTTCGTAATTTTTCCTTTATCTATGCTATAAGACGTTGCTTCGTACCAAATTTCAAGATTCTGAGTTCACGGGAAGCACCCTGTAGGTTTTGATTCCCTTGCAAGTGTCGAAAATTTGCGGCATAAACGGCTGTATCTTTTGATTGCGTTGGCTTAGAAGTTTGATTTTTTCACAGCTTCAAGGAACAGTAGACCTGAGTAATTGATATAAATTGGCTTCAACAGCTTCATACCTCCACGCGTTCTTGAGAAAAAGGGTCTTGACAGACGGACGGACGGACAACAAAGTGATCCTATAAGGGTTCCGTTTTTTCCTTTTGAGGTACGGAACCCTAAAAATGAAAATATAGACCGTAATATTAATTTGCGTTCCATGTTTCGTAAACGTAGTTTATATTTATTCACTATGTAACAAAGAACCAATAAGACGTTCACATCACGTATAAACTCAATCGTAATAAAGAAATCTCACACAGCCCAGAGCATTCGGTACAGGATAATCATTTGTTATAATTTTTCCTATATTAGCCCCTAACGAGCGCAGATCGTGTCAGCGGCTTCTAAACGAACTAGCTGGCACCAGCCCAGTTTCCGACCACGGTTTTATATTTCACTTGTTCACTGCAAACATTTCCTTTTTGGAGAGCGTTTTAGATTGAAAACCATTGTCTTACTCTATTATAATAACATATTGCAGTTATAAATTCAAACTACTTAGTTTGAATTTATAACTGCAGTAAAATTTAAAATAAATATAAGCATCAGTTTTTAATTTTTTCTTAGGCGTATGCTATACTCCTGAAGCAAAAAAGAGCAATGTCGACACGGGTCTGCAATATGTCTGTGTGACATGCTCCTAAAAATTGGTTGAAAGTTTGTGCAATTTATTGGTAGAAAAGTCCTTATAAAGATGTTCTACTCATATTAGAACTAGTGTACTGATTCCTGAATATAGCCAATATATAAAATTTATGGTTTAAGATTACAGGGGCATGTTCTATAACATTCATTTTAATACTATTGGTTTACATTAATTCCATCTCATTATTTTTGCAATGTATTTCTAATTAATATTAGTGGGTAGTTACGGGACACGTGCCGCATATCTTTCAGGTGGGAAATGACAGTTAGATGTTCGTTTTCCTTCCTTTCATATAAAAATATATCGAAATTATTATTAAGGTTCTGTAACCAAATTCTTTTAGAAATTCAGTCTCTGTATATAATATATTGGACATGATTAATAGGATACAAAATAAATCTTTTATATTCGTACAAAAAGTGTAGTTAAGAAAAAAATAGAAGAATATAATACAGGTAAATATAATACATTCTGACTGGAGAGGTTACTTTTTTTTTATGAAGATCACTATTAATATTGAATACCTTAGCGCTATACCTACCTAGTTGTTGTAAACCGTAGAGCGTCAAATTTTCTCAAGAGCCATGTAATTATTTAAAAGATTCTTTACAAATTTCTAGAACACTCTAGAGTCTAGAACAATTCACTTAAATAGCTTGTGTTAAATAGCAGTTCTTTGTTTATTGTATAAAATTTAAATTAAAGAAGTCTAGGAGAAGGAGCTGATGCATAACTGTAAATGGCTATCTACGTTGGAAGTATTTACTCATGCACTTAAGAATTTTCATTTTATAAATGGTTGAATAGACTTAGACTGTTTTACAAAAGTTTTTCGCTTCAACCTAAATTAAATGTTCGTATACTTAGAACTGTGTTTCTATATGATGAGTGATGACTTAATATTATATTAATATGTTTTAAATACGATGATAATTTTGTAGAGATAATGATGTCACTACTAAAGATACTATTTTTCCCTCTACAGCAGCTGCTGTCTAGACGAACGTCTGCAAATCTGCCATTAATTAGGTATTTCACTCCCAACTGAAAATCACAAAAAACCATACGAAAAAATCATACGAACGTCAAAAATGTCTACAAGAAACCATAACATAATCAGAGGATAGGTTGATGGATTTATTAAACCGTAAATAGATAGCAACTGAAATATGCCATACATTATGAACAGCGCCGGTATGCCAGCATAGTGGGAACCGATTATCGGCGTCGCGTCGGTTTGATGTAAAATTTATGATTATTTGGCTTTGACAGGGAACGTTTATAGCGTTGAAATTTGTATGTGAAATGTTAGACAGCTATTTGTAACAACATTTAAACCACATTTAAACTGAGATTATCATTTGTCAGGTTTAACAATTGTGGCAAACGTTTGATTGCGTGTTGTCACTTTTTTATTTAATTGACATCCAGCGCTATACTTCAATGTATAAAATGATGCAAAATTGACCAAAATTGAATATTATATGCTTAAAATGCAATATTATATCATATTGCAATCTTCAAGGATATTGTATATTTTATAGCCGATTATTTCTCAAACGAAGAAAATGTACATTTTTATGGAAATTGAAAGATACCTCTATAAAAATAACATAATTTACACTACATAACAATACATAACAAAACCTAAGTTAAGATTGTATGCTTTCATTTTCAAAACAGAATAGTTTTAAGAGACAGTTTCCTAAGTAGTAGAAAAAACAATATGTTTAAAAAAAATTAAGTAACATAGTGTATTTTATTAATAATTGAAAAAAGGAAACGTCCCTTACTAGTTACGTTAAAAACTTACTGCAATACTTAGATGACGAGTCATTCACCGAGTACCATTGTTCGTAACACCGCACTGCGTCAGTGGATCTCAAGTAATTATGTACACAAATATCAAATTAACTTCTATATACGTATAAAACTTAAATATATAGGTAGTTTATTTATTTGTCTATTTATTTAATAAAAGTCATGCTATTGATTCCTTAGAAGTAGGTACTCATGATAAATTGTAAATTTCAAGGTCTATAAATAAAAGCAACCTGCGAAGAAACATTAAGATGAAGAGCTATTTAAATAAATGGTCGCAAATATTTATCAGTCAATAAATTATAAGATTAGACACACAACATAAAAAGCATTACATTACACATTTTTCCATTTCTTATAAAGTCATAAAAATATACAAACATGTAAATAAAGCGAACGTTATTTTTTTATAAATAAACACAACAAGATAGGCTCTCCATGTGAAAAGATCTAACTTTTTCGTGACTGAAAATCTTGAAGCACTCGTGTCTTACAGTTCGGAAATAATGACGTTTTTATGTTTTTGCGGTTAAAAATTACAAAAGAGGCTGAATTTTTATTGCGCTATATTTTCCAAACGTTATTTTCTATATGCGAATGTGTCTTCAATTGGAATATTTTAATTATTTTAATAATTTCTATTTTATTATTGCTAAGCGCGAATAAAAATAGTTGCTTTCATTTAACAAGATTTGTGTAAAGCAGTTTCATTCGTAAATAATATTGTAAACTTCCAATCATCATTTGAACGTATTGAAGACCGTTTAATTTACTGTATGGAGTTAACAAACCTAAGTAGTTTGGTCTATAATCCCCGGCCCCTATCAACGTATTAGAACTTCGAAAGCCAATCTTCTTGAACTAAACTGTCATATACCTACAGTCGTCCCGAAATCAGCTATTACTGTTTATCATTTTATTGTTCAGAATATTCTAGAATATTAACTGGAAGCAATTTATTTCAAAAGTTAATCGTATTAATATTGGATTGGTCGAAAATTGTCGCGAATTTTGTTGTATTCTTAATCTACGTAAGTAAATTAATCTCCATAAAAATAACTCTCTAAGGAAAATACGTTATCCACAGAGGATGTAGTGAATAAAAGAAATAAAGAAATATAAGTTGAGGTTAGGTTAATGAAAAGCGATTGTCTTCTCGGAATAATATTTAGCGCGAAAACGATACAACCGAAAGGTTCAGTTTTTATTTCCAGTAAATGTTTACAAAAATATAGAACTATCTGCTGAGTGGTAATTTTGTTGCCCATAAAAATTGTATGTTGTGTATAAGGGGAAATCCCACTTTTAATAAACAGGAATTACGTATATAAGGCAAAAGGCATATTCTCTTTTAATAATTACTCAGGGAAATCTCAATAAAATGATTAGAAACAAACTGTAGCTGTAATAAACCTAAACACCTAAATACACCCAATACTGGTTCCTGTGTTAAAGCAGGGATCTACTCGAATAACATATCATGTAGAACATACATGCTAATTCACCTCTGGGATTATTGTAGCAATAAATTTACAATCCGCACATACATTATAAACCAAATTACATCCAAATTGTTAGAGATTTTAACAAAGCAAAATGCGTAGATAGCTAAATAAAAATACATAGTTCAAAATAAAATGAACATTATTACACATATATTTATCACAAATTAAATACTCCGGCAAATATAGATCTTCATTTTAGCCATTTAACATTTTTTCCCTCCATATCCCTCCATAAGAAACGTCCTTGTGAATTAACCAAAACGTTAAAAAATCGAATTGGTTGAGCCGTTCTTGAAATTTACTCTTAGCAACATTTTGATTCCTATTTATTTATATAGATACAATAATAAATAATAATAATTAATAATCAGAAAGCTAAATCCTAGAAATTGCTTCGTGATACATTACTATTTATAAATGAAGCCCTAAATGTGTGTTATTGCTATGAATGTGGAGGAAAGATTGACTGATTACGGCAGGTCTGTGGTCGACACAGGACGCCGAGTTATAACGGTGACCGCAAATGGGTCAATAAATCATAATATTTAAACAATGCTAATTGGTAATTTTAATAACAATACCAAAGAGTGATGAAGGGCAGATATTCTTTTAGTATTCTATAGTTCTTTATTTTGATTTATAACTGCGAAACACGTCATTTTGTTAACAAATATTCAAATATTTATTTAATACAAAAAAGTACGTTCAAATCGAGTTAACAAAGTGCGAATTAATTACGCTGTCGACGAATAAAATTCAGTTATAAAAACGTGCGCTGTCAAAAAATTGAAAATCATCGATACACGAAGCGAATTTGTTTCACCGACAAAATGCGTAAACAAAACAATGATAGCTTTTACCTTAATATATGTTCAGTGCTTGTTATAACAACTTTTTGCAAAGAGAGCTTCAATAATGTAACGAAGGAAAATCTTTCTCTGACAAAAGTTTCCGTTCGTCTCGTTTCCGCAGGCCCTGTGTTTAACCATTATTTGACTTCGCTGGAGAAATCTCTAGCTTTTCATATATATTTTTGGAATTCAGTAGAAATGAGAAGCTATGTCTATATACATAGTTGAATAAGTACACACTACGATAATAGCTTAACTTACAGTTGCAGTTAATTTTTGTTCATATTGTAAAATATTAAATATTTTGGAAATTGAATGAAAACCCAATGAAAATAGTTCAGTAATAGGTTATTTCTAAACCGCCTGATCTAGTCTAATTATGTATAAACTCATTAGAGTTTTTATAGTTACAATTTTTAGGACAAAATATAACACTATTAAAGTATTTTTTATTCTTTAATATCATGCTGTAAGTCTGTCAATAGCGTAATTATTGTAATGCTTTTTTTAATGTCTGTAATTTCTACGTAAAGTCTCCAAATAACTTAACTAGGTATAACAGAATACGTAATATAAAATGCAAGTCGACTTGTATAAATAAAATAAATAAATTCAAAGATAAGCAAGATTCCTGTATATTTTTTCCAAATCGCAAAAAAAATATTCTACGGTCTCTTCATTTGTAGAGCTGTCTCTATGAAATAAGAATTATAAAAAAGAACACATTTTAAATATTTAATTAAGAAATTCTTTACCTACCTATATTGCAATTGGCTTTTAAGCGTGACGCTATATCAGTTTTAAGGCATTTTTTATTATTACTCTTTCGGTGAAAGTCGCCAAAAAACCTTTTTTACATTTTATATTGAATATTTCCAGAATGAGGTCAATTTTTATATTTTGTTTTCGCTATTTTTTTAAACCGATGTTAGTATGCTCAATGACACATTATTTTGAAAGTTGAAAGTGATGTAATTTCTAAAAAAATTTAAATACTACCACGATTATATTGTTGGAATCTCAAACAATTAAAATAGTTAGAGTTCTCAGCGTTCGCTAGTCAAACCTATCAGACCCTTTGTGTAATTACAATCCGGAAGTAAGAAGTCATAATTTAAACAGACCACTTATCCATTCAACAAAGAAAATTTATACTTTCAATAGTATACGACATACGTGTACAATAAATATAATTGAGGGCCGTCAAACCAACAAGCCGTGTGAAATAGCAGCTGGTTTCAAGCTCAACTGAAATGCGCAGCTCAAAATAAATATAAGCGCAAACAAGAATTAGCTTGTTGGTTTTATTTCTGGTCAACGCGAGTGAATATTAAACTATTACTGTGTTTCGACGGAACACCTGCTCCCCGTTCCGCGGCACAGGGATAAATTGCACCTATATTGTTGTTGACTGTTTGTTACCCCTGTTTGTATATGTCAGCAAAAATATACGCGAATAAAGCTGTCGTTTATACTCAGTATGTTACAAATGAATACTTTTTGCCGATTCATCGATAAGCGATTGCCTTTTCCGTTCGGTTGGTGAGACGATTTATATTTGGGGCTGGTTTGTTTAACTCTTTGTTTAAGCTGATATGGGAATACGTGCGCGATTAAATTAAAAAAAAAAAAATCTTTATTTTGCCAAAAACATTAACTTTACTAAAATATGTACGCTGACTCTTGAACTAGAGTAACTCTGTGTCTCAAGAGCCAGCGTTCCTCCTTATAAATACAACTACATAAGTACATTTTTTTAAAGCAAAACAAAAATTCGGTTTGATTACAAAATTAATTTTGATATTTGTGTATCGAAATCAATTAACGTGAGTAACGCATAATGTTATATTTTTTTAATTAACATAACGACTTTAATTAAATATAGTTACTTTTACTGAAAATGTATGAACATGAGAATGAAACACATGAAAAATATTTCTGAAAATTTTTAAAAATATAGCACCACTAAATAAAGTTACAACACGCAATGGCTCGTTATTTTACTTCTTTATTTTATTAGGTACATGTAAGCATTGCTTCTTTTCATTACAAATCACAATGTAGTATTTCACATTATTTATCATCCTAGAACGTGCGGCATTATTCTATCACCTCATAACGTGCGTTATTACTTTGGAAAACGTATTACTGCCAAAGGTCATAATGCCAAGGGCAAGCAAATAATTGCAATAAATTGCCTTACGCAACTACACCGTTATAATAAACAGGTACATACAATCCATCATTATTATAGCAACGAGTTCAGGCGTATCGAATACTTATTCATGACGCGACGCTGGCTCGTGGAGGCTTACACCTCACCTATATTATTCCGAAGTAAAGCTAATGTAAACTTATAGTATGTTGAATAGAATACTGTATGAGAAGTAGGTTTAACTGCATGTGTCTATTAGATGCACGTGGTTAGCTTCGTTTGAATGGTATGAATGTAGGTAGTTCAAGTGTTGATATTATGTTTGTTACTGTATACCGACGATTTTAAACCGAAAATTGGAAGTAAAATAACACCAATACCTGGAACTACCATTCTATGTTTAGAATACAATTGAAACGTATCAAAATACGATACCGTAATTGTCTGAGCATGATTTATAATTGGAAAACATCCGGTAAAGTAATTTAAAGACGAGAAGCAGAAACTGTCGATTCTAACATTTTTAATTATTGCTCCAGGCGGTTTAAAACAAAAGGCAAGGAAGTTTGATGAAGGTGGCATTCGAATTTGAGCCTTCTGGTAAACTGAACTGACACATAAGCTAATTACTCTGCCACTAACGACTCTGCACACATCGTATTGCATCTCTTCGTTTTAGGCTTTTGTAAAGAGTTATTTAGTTATCGGTACATATTATTTCAAACATTAAGCACAACTAGTCGTTATTATTTCGTTCAGCTAAAAGCTTTATAGCTAGTAACTATTTTAGGTAAATAATTAGTCTGGCTAAGTAAAATGAATATTACGTATTTTAGGTTAAAGTAAGTGGACTTAAAATTAATGAACCAATAGATTATTATTTATCATTTTATGATTTTTCTAATATCAAAGTATATAATATGAACTACGAAAATTAAATTACGACTTCTGTCTTCATCGCAATCCCCATAACCAGAGTTAAACGTTTAAATGAAATTGAATTGCAGTACAAAACAGAAAGAGTGCGGAAGGTAAGAACACTCATCGAACTAAGCTTGTTCCGCTCTTGACCGGTTTTCTCCCTTAACATTTTGTTTAAACATCCTCTAACTATGCTTTCCTCTTTCACTATTAATTGTATTGCGGAAAACAAAAGCCATTGTTTGTACTCTCAATGCAAAGGATGACCTGCCTCGGTAAGAATATTGTATGTTTTGTTACATTTCGGTATTATTTATGATTGTCAAAGGAATTCAATGAAAATGGAAGCTTGAGGAGAATTTTTTATCCAATGATTTCACGTTTTCAGAAAATTCATTTCGAATTAAATCAGCTTTTCCAAATATAAATGTAGATATAGTAACATGTTTTTGTTATCTTTATTGTATTAATTAATATGCATATATTTTAACAATGTAATGATACGTTAGACTAAACAAACAATTCATTAAATGAATATCGGTGTAGCTCGATTCTGTTGTTCAAATTTAATTGTACTAATGTATGTTTATTTAATACTGTATGTTTTGCGTAATGGAGTAATTACCTACATTTTACGCCTGATTGCACCTTGGAAAAATGTAGCTAATATAATTGAATATAATAGGTAGATAGGTATTGTATCGATATTGATCAAAGCAGTCGAAGTTTTATATCAGGTATTTACATTATTTTTATATTCATAAGAATCTCAAACATTATCTATACGCGATGATATTAAATAAATTTCTTAAATCTGAGAGACTACAACTTGACCTTTCTTTACCATCCTTAATAACATGACCCCTCAGACGATCATAACAATAGAAAGAATACATTTATATTTTACATATTAGGATATTCCACATTCAATAGACATAGGTACCCTTATCTTACAAGTAATCCATTCTACGAACATGAGTATCTCTTGTACACGGAATCTACCAACCACTTGAACTATCGATATAAATCGCTGTAAAATAAATGAAAATTCATTTGTTTGCTGCTTACTTACGGCTTCCCTTTGACTCGGTGTAGGCAACGGACACAAAGGCTCTGTTAGCACAAGCTGCGTTTATATGCAGTGTGCTATATTCGATCGGTTTTCAACTTCCATACACGATTATTGACCTAAACTATCGTTAATTTCAATTGATTTGCATAGCTCATTTCAAACGTTTGGAGTCAACGTTCGCATTTGTGATATGGGTTAACATAGAATTAAATTAAATCTGCGTATTGTGCTATCTTTATTCAAGCATTATTTAGGTAGAATTATTTATAGTATTCTAAATAGTTACTGCTAATGAACGTAAAGCAGCGAATGAACTGATTATGTTTCATATTTCATAAGTAGATATTAGGTTTAAACCGCATTTCTTTTACCTAATTAAACTCAAAGAGAGTCGAGCTCGTAACGAATTAGGTCACATTCGGTATAGAGAGGTTACCGCGTCTTCAAAGAATATCGCCCATAAAATGCAGCATAATTAATGTGGCATTTGCTACAGTGTGTATGAACGGAGGTTGAATATGCAAAAATCCTTTGTAAATGATAATATCCGAAGCTATTAAAAGGAGAGTTTATGTTTCAATGACAAAAAAAAATTCAGCCCCAAAAGAAAGGCTTAGATGTTGTGAGTAATATGAATTTAATATATTATTGTCTTAATTTGCAATTATCTTCAATTATCAAATTGTTATAAAACCTCTTTTCACCATTAATTGCGCATACAATTCCACAAAGTAATAGAATAATAAGCATACAAACTTTACATAAGAGTTCATACTAGATGTTTAATCTACACATAATACGTAGTTGCATGGAGTTTACAACTTTCCTCGTTCATCTCCGTAAACTGTAGTTATCATTTTAAAAGTGCATACGTGACTAGGGACTTGGGACGTGAATAAATATCTTAAGTCTTGGAAGTTTGCTACTTGCGATAGTGGGGTAATTATTTCCCAGTCCTCCGCTTTAATTGCACAAGTTCTATTATTCTCGTTTCACTTGTTTTTAAAATGTCAAGTTCTCGTGATTCGATTGTGATTATCTTTTAAGATGGATTTAGCTGTTATCTGATTTTGGTTCCCAATACTAGAGCACTAATATTACGAACATAATATAGTAGATGTATCATGATTTAATTCAAGATTGTATTGTTGATATCTGTTACATATCGATAGTCTAGACTTCAGAATAAATACATACATCAGAATAAATACTGAAATAAAAAAAAATATTACTTATAGTATGAAGTTATTCAAACATTCAATGATCACTATCAGGCAATGTTCTTTTTCACAGCAAACTGCGTCTGTCTTCATTTAAAAGTGGATCATTACGTGAATTGAAAAATCAGAAGAACAGCTTTTATCTCTGACGTATTAAAAGGAACATTATACCAATGAATTTGTAATCAAGTTAATAATACAATTACTCTCACAATACAGAATAAACACATCATGCAGGTAAGATTCAAAGGCGTGAGTTATTCACGATACATCACATAAGCTTATCAAACATGTTCAAGACAAAGGACTTACGTTGTGATTGAAATGTAAAATTAACTGGAGTAATGCGGTAATTTGAAACACATTTATGTGTGATTAATAATTGTAATCGACACTTTTACGCATAGCGATTATTATAATTTATTTTTTTATGCAAGGTTTTCTGTGAGAGATTATCTTCATTTTGAAATTGTAACTGTCACCACAGATTTCTGCTGCAATATAATTGTGCATTTTCCATGCTGAGGTAATGGTTAGTCAATATTATACACTTCTTTGTTATTTTTTCTTAACGTATAAATAATTACGTATTAATTTCTTTGCTCTCACGTAGTAAGTATGTAAGAATAGAACAAATTGGCTTCTAAAACTAAACTACTTCAAATCATCATTTGAAATACTATTGTGGAGTATAAATATAATAAACAATAATATTCGTAGCGACTTTGATGCAAGCAAGCAAAACTCAAAAGCTATCTGAGTCTAAAACAGAAAGCTAATTAAATTGAAACTTCTGATATATTTAATAGCAACTAAATAAATAGATAGAACCTACCCAATATGCATTTATATTAGATTGTTTTCAATGTATGCAATCCAACATGTTTCGTCATCGGCCTAAGCACCATATGCGCCGGTATGAATATTAATAGGTTAAATAGAATACATAGATAAACTAATATTTTCCTCTATAATTTCGTAAACGACTTCTGAAACTAAAACAATTAAATATGAATCGAAAGTTATTTTAAAAGATTATAACTAAACTTCAATAGCAAAAAAAAAACAAAGGTCCACAGCGTAACCTCACATTATTATACGGCGAACTTCAATACAAAAAAAAAAAACACGCGCGTAACCTCACGTTATTATACGACGAAAATTAAAAGACCCCTAAAATTACAACAACACGGGCTAAAATGTTCAGTTCGGTACTAAAATTGTATTCCTCCGCAATTCAACGGTGCTAGATTATTCCTAAACGAGTGCGCCATTAACATAAAATGCACACACCCGCCAACTGCTCAAGCATTGCATTTATTTGCTTAAATGTTGAGCTTTATAATTTTTTATTGTGAATTTACAAGAATTTGCCATTTCGAGAGAATTTAAGGCGGGTTATATAGTTAAAGCTTACAACAGCGCGATATTTTTTTTGTTTTATATTTTGATATTTATAAAATCATTATTGAATATAACAATTTCCAGTTGATTTGATAAACATTGTGATTTATTTATTTTATTTATGGAACACACAACAATAAATACACATTACATTATATTATATAAGAAGACATTATCTAATTAATTGTATCTAATGTAATTGATTTTAACACGATTAGTGATTTATTTAGTTTAGTCTGTGTATCTATAATCAAAAGCTAATTTTATAAATGTATAATAAGCTTTCTAGGAAACCAGATAATTGGCTCATATTTTAATTGGAACCTGTATAATAAACAAAAGGTGCCAATTCTCACAAGAATTATGACACTAATTGATCAGGTGACGTGGATCCAATATCATGCCTTCAAACATAAAACACGCCTTACAAAGATAAAGTTAATATAATTTCAGTTAAAAGAGTTGTCTTTTTAGTAAATTGAGTTATTAAAAAAGTTACACACACAAGAGCACAGGCCTTTTGTAATTAGTTGTCGCCGTACATTCTCACAACCTCCGCTGAAATTCCTCAAGCTTTTGTCTGCTCAAGTTATTTTCATAATTTAATCTGTGTAATTTATGTAACTGTGGCAAAAGCGAGATATTTTCGTTGCTCCTTCATTGAATGGATTCGTAAACCGTTTGAATAATAATTAATTATTTGGGAAAGTTTAATTAATAAAAGCTAATTTCAGGCCGCGTTTGGCTTCTCTGTTTGATACATGGATAAAAAGAATTATAGCATTATTTTACAGGTACATATGCTTATCATTATCCTTACCATTCTTTTCTTATTACAGGAACAGAGAGCGCTTAAACCATTGTCAATCTCAATGGCCAAAACCTTGGCCAAAACTCAAGTAAACAGTGACAATGACATGACTTTCCTTATGAATATCTAATAATCTACTCAGAATGCTATAAGAAGACATATAGGTACTGCACATTTAATACATAATTATTGTGAAGATATTGATCGAACATATCCAAACAGGAAGGAGCATTAATTCATCGAAATGCAGACTCCAGTAATTCGCATTTATGTATATGAAGGACGATATTGCTAGACTTGACTTGGTTACTGTCAGCACAAGTGTGATAGTTTAAACCATAGTTTAAACTGTATGAAATGGACAATTATATTATTTAGACGAACGTTATGTACTTAATAGTGACAATATAAACTAATGGTGTGCATACTCTTGAAAATATAATCATTTTAACTATGTGTCATTTCATTTTAGACATTTTATTTCGACTTTGCTTGCCTTTCGTAAGTCTTTAAAATTAGATGCTGAGTTAACATTATTAGGTTGAGATGAGTATGTCTTCTCCTAATTTTTTGTTTTTGATTCATATAAATGATGTATGATATTATGTATTATGTAGAGATATAAATAAACAAAAGTAGAACACCAATCCTGATATTATACAGTATTTAAATGTCACGCAACATACGGAATAATCTATTATTCCGTTCTAATTTCAGCTTATCTTTAGGTCTGTATTTATCTACGTAATTTAACATTACCATAAAGCCGTGGCGGATACATTTTATCTCTCTGTTAAAAATTCAAAAACCGAGAAGAATTTTATACAACACATTATTTTGATTGAAATCGTAAAATACGGGCAGCGCCGCGCCGTAATGGGTTATAATTAATGTGGAATTATTTCACTTAATAACTGTGCAGGCGAGAAAATTGCACCACGCTGTTACCTTGCATTTAACGTAAACGTGTCACCCACTTTATAATGTGAAATATGGACACTAAATCAACTACTTAACCGGCGCTAAAGGAAAAAAGCTAATGGTTTTTATGGCCAAGGGTTTTCACGCGTAAATATTTTTATACCTACTCGAATTTTTAACTGCTCGTTTTACTTGGGTCATTTCATATGCATATAACGTTTCTAAGAACCAACGTCGCAATGTTTGAAAATGAATTTCATAAGCTAGAGATTTATAAATATAAGATGTAGTTGAAAACAAACAGTCAATTTTATTTTATTTCGTTTCGGAAACACATAAATATGCAATATAACTCGGGAATCCGGGAACATCTTCTGTTTGTCGTCATGAACCACGGATGTGGATTCTATTTTCCATTTAAAACATGAAAATCACAAAGAAATAGCCAATTTTATAGCTATGCTTCGAATATGCATTGTTTATTTGTAATATAATGTGAAGAATGGAGATACGGGAAGAAATCAAAATGTCGTAGTAGGGTTGATTTTATTTGCGAGCAAATAGAAATAATATTATGTAAAACATACAATTGGATTATGAAATGTGTATTACTTTTATTGTTTTATATCCATTTACCTACACGTAAACACAATATTAAAACTAGAATTTTATGAATCATAATAAAACAAAGCGCTATATTGGTCTGTGTAAGTGGTTTACGTAAAGCCTATCTAAATAAAAGAAATCCAGACAATATTTCATGTTATTGTATTATGTGATAACGATTGAAAAACCCGCGAACAAGCCTTTTAATAATGTAAAACAATGTTCACAAAATTTAAGTGAGCATACTTATAAAGAATATTAAATTTTTAAGATAATATTTTAGTATGCGCTTCAAGCGAGATGCCTTAAACCTTTAAGCTCGCGTTCTTCATAAAACTTTTCTTGGTCACTGTAGCCGCTATATCAAACTATTAAAGTATTGAGTATGGCACAAAGGTCGAAATATTACCAAACTTGTACTTCAAAATGCATTAGCCAGTCAATATTGAAGCAGGATGAATTAAGCGCGCCAACTTTTCTATTTTCGAACTGCGCTCTGAAAATTATCGATATGTTTACTTGGTCGAAATTAATCAGTTTTGGATTTGAATTTTATAGTTCTTCTACTCAGATGTAAAATTAAAAGATTTATCTAAAGTCTACTCTACTTCGTTAGTTTTAATTCTAAATAATTTATTAATTTTAATAATAGATACAACCAACAACTTATTTTACTAAAACAATAACTATTGTAAAATTAACCATAATGTTTACACACGCACCCACGTCTATTAGTCTATAATGTTAATCGCAATATGTATAATTTCAAATAAAAAATGTTCTACTTAATACACAACTTTAGCGACGCGATGTTAAGTTTCCATTTTATCCGTTTGAGGTCTCAAATTTATTACTTTACAGATTAGGTGTGTAAAATTACAAAATTCATGTCACAAGTTCATCGTATAGAAATTTTTCATATCCCTATCTCATGTCATTTTACACGATAGCTCTGCTCATTTTAACATGACCTAAATCTAGACGATGACGAGGTCTGTTTACAAAATATTGTGAAGAAATGACGACGTAGCATGTACGAACGAAATGCTTAAATGAATTTTTCATTTTCTCATGCACTATATTTCGTACAATAAACTGATAGCATTGATATCGAGACAAAGTAATATTTGATAGTCTGGGGAAAAACAAATTTTAAAGAATACATTATGGTACGGGAGCTATTAACGTTTAAAAAAAAGTCATTTTAGTATAGTTGGTTTTTTGATATACTGTTCCTCTTGCTATTTCGGTTAGAGTCCGGGCTGTCTGGCTGGTCGCAGTGGTTGCGTTTTTTAGTGCGCATCTTATCTGCACAGGAAATTATCCTTAATTTAAAGTCATTTTTTAACGCGTAATTTTTAATCTTTTGCCTTTAGATCTATCCATGAGACATAATTTTTTTATTGCAAGACGTTTTTTTCGTTGTTAAATAGGTGCCATGCGCAATTTTTTATTTCGTTTTTATAAAAAAATTCAAATTATTTTAGAATGTCTGTAATTTTCATATTATGTTCTTCAAACATAATATAATCTAAAATTAATTAGCCAGACGCTAATTCGATTGTTAAGTATTAAATATGTACAAATAAAAACGTAGTGAAAGTAGGTAAGTATAACAATTTGATGATTGTGTATATGGAGAGATAGTTTAAAGTGCAAGAGAGATAGAAAGGGTCGGCCGCGAAAATTAAATAACAATAAAAAATAACTTTTTTTTTTCGAAAATATAAGATGCATAGAAATTGAATTGTTCCTACTCTAGGATTCCCTGTGTTGTGGGAACAAGTACCTTTCATTGGTACATTTTATTCCTTAGGCTAAAAAATAAACTATTAGGGTACATCAACAATCTTCAATACAAAACAAATTTTTTTATTACTTAACTAGCGACCCGCCCTGGCTTCGCACGGGTGCAATGCTGATACTAAATACACTACAGAAAAACTGTGAACGTTGTATATAAAAACATAGCGGCCTGCTCCGGCTTCGCACGGGTATAAAATACTAGCTGCTCCGCGCGGTTTCACCCCCGTGGCTCCACCCCTGTTGGTCGTAGCGTGATGATATATAGCCTATAACCTTCCTCGATAAATGGGCTATCTAACACCGAAAGAATTTTTCAAATCGGACCAGTAGTTCCCGAGATTAGCGCGTTCAAACAAACAAACAAACAAACTCTTCAGCTTTATAATATTAGTATAGATATAGCCGGGCGGCCGGCAGGTACCGCCGCAAACGCTACGTCCCGCAATTTTTAAATCTGTAATATCTTCGAAAATATTCACTTAAATCATACGGTGTAAAGGGCCATATAGATCTATATTAAATGAACAATGTATTCAAGGTCTTTAATTGGTTAAGGATTTATGCTGTATTGGTTAAAATCGCTTAGAAAATTAGCCATTATTTGTCGTAAAAAGTAAATGACAAAAAAAAGTTATTGTGGGTTATCCATAAGAGATAGACATATACCATCACGGACTTTTCTGTAGACCTTTTCAATGTGTACTATAGTTAGTACATTATTTTGATAAAACTCGTAGGGTTCAGCCTGCGTTTGCACTGTAAGTGGAAAAAATGTAATTATTTACGACATCACATTAGAAACCTCAAAAATAACAGTACTTCTCCACTATTTAATGGATGTTATTATACATATAAACCTTCCTCTTGAATCACTCTATCTATTAAAAAAAACCGCATCAAAATCCGTTGCGTAGTTTCAAAGATTTAAGGGGACATAGGGACATAGGGACAGAGAAAGCGACTTTGTTTTATACTATTTGTATAGTACGTAGTATAATTATTATTATTAGTCTGTGATACTATGTAGTGATGATGATAACAATATTAATTCATTAATCTTAATTCTTAATATCCTATATAAATCTCGTTTGTCCTCAATGGACTCCTTAACCACTTAACCGATTATAATAAAATTCGCACACCATGTGCAGTTCGATCCAACTTGAGAGATAGGATAGTTTAAACATGTAGGTACCACGGGCGAAGCCGGGGCGGACCGCTAGTATACCTATATAAATTCATGCTAACTTCTTTAGTTAAATTCAATACAAACTTAAACATGCGAGTGTGTGTGTGTTCACGTGTGTGTGTCGTGTGTGGTGTGTGTGTGTGTGTGTTGTGTGTGTGTGTGTTGTGTGTGTGTATGTGTGTACATCAATATTGAAACTAATTTTCTAGTTGTTTACAGATGATGGAATATTGGAAAACAATAACAATTCCTTAGACGATAACATAAATAATTCTGACAGTGAGAGGGAAGATGATGATGATGATGATTATGAAGATGGCTTTTTAAATTTAACAATGTAATTGTTTAACCTTCATTGATATAGTTTTTATTCCATTCTTTTCAATGTATGGTAACTTTAATTTATTTTTCACTTTTATGTTTTTTTTTTCATTTTAACTTTTATTTATAAGAACAAGTGTAAATAATATTGTATTCTTGCAATTATTTCCTGTCACATAATTAAAATACACTAGCTGATGAGCTGCATGCTTCATTACTTTTTTTTATTTATACACATTATTTAATACTTAACAATCGAATTAGCGTCTGGTTAATTAATTTTAGATTATATTATGTTTGAAGAACATAATATGAAATTTACAGACATTCTAAAATAATTTGAATTTTTTATAAAAACGAAATAAAAAATTGCGTCTGGCACCTATTTAACAACGAAAAAAACGTCTTGCAATAAAAAAATTATGTCTGATGGATCTATCTAAAGGCAAAAGATTAAAAATTACGCGTTAAAAATGACTTAAAATTAAGGAAATTATCCTGTGCAGATAAGATGCGCACTAAAAAACGCAACCACTGCGACCAGCCAGACAGCCCGGACTCTAACCGAAATAGCAAGAGGAACAGTATATCAAAGAACCAACTATACTAAAATTCTCTCTTGTCAACGTTGGTAACTCCTATACGATTACGCTACATCTCGCACACGTTGACATTGCTTGTTATTTTTTTATTGTTACTTGAAATCGTAATTGATATTTTTTGCTGTCAAAGTGCCTCAAAAGAGATTTTTATTTGATCATTATCAACACAGAACAGTCAAGCACCGTTTTGTAAAGCCTTGTATTGTGATTTGTATGTTATTTGTATTTCTTTTTTTGTAAATCCTATTTAGCTTATTAAACACATTATTGATTATTCTATATAACATGTTCTATATTTTATATTACATTCCTGTTTTTATTCCTTAAAATATTAGCTTTAAATCCACGCAATTTGTCAGGGACGCTTAAGTTACATATCATCACGAAGAAAACTTGGAAGAACCATGAATTTTATATCAAGCACGCACGTAGTGACTAGCGGAATCTTGTAAATGGTTAAAGTTTAATCCACAACGTAATCTTGGCATGCATAAGTGCAGGCAAATCTTGAGGAATAGATAATACCGATCTTAACATGCATAATCCCCGAAGCATACGGAGATAGCCCCTTATTTTTTACTTTACTGCAAATTGGATGCATTCTCACGCATTTAAGGTGCTATGTAATGGGGAACATCATTATACTATTATTTTATGAGTGTTTAATGCTCTAAATAGGTCTCAAAGTGCAGTACGTTGTTTTACATGCAATACTTAAATAAATAGATTCAAGAAAACGTAACGTATGATTTATGAAGAACTGATAGGTTTTATGAGTAATAATATAAAAAAGTAAGTAAAAGTAAAAAATATTTATTCAAAAATCAAGCATACAATCTCGTTGAACTTATTACAATAAGGCTTTTAACACAGTAAATAAAGTTAATGAACTTCCCATTGGATCCTGATTTAGAGTGAAGGCAATTTTGTAGCTTCAATAGTAAATTACTGATACAGAAATTGAAACTTTAAATATATGAAATAGATAACATTATTCATAAGCATTTGTATTGAGAACGTATCTATTGACTCTTCGTAAACAACTTTACGCATGGATTTATCCAGCATTAATTACTATTTGAAATATTTTAATACAAATTTGATGATTCGTTTTACTTTGTTCGTGGAACGGATTTCATTTAAATTTGTTATTTACGTATCTTACGGTCAATAGACAGGGTGTTTTATACATTCTCATTTTATTATTTTCTGTGAGATACTACTATGATCTTCTAGAATATTTCAAGTATCGTAATAAGGTTAAGCTTTAAAAATTGACCAGATAGATATCTACCTACATAATATCATGTATCAAGAAGAGTAACTCTTAGCTATATCTTATTATTATACTACAGCTGAACTCGTAACAATATCATTATT
Source organism: Colias nastes (assembly GCA_907164665.1). Classification (NCBI taxonomy): domain Eukaryota; kingdom Metazoa; phylum Arthropoda; class Insecta; order Lepidoptera; family Pieridae; genus Colias; species Colias nastes. The sequence continues at coordinate 21,909 of CAJQZM010034480.1, forward strand.
ATATCTATTAATTCATTGACTATACTTACTTACAAAATAAAAACGTTGTCTTTTCAACGAAAGTGTAAAATACAGGCCCTTTATAATAAAGGCACGGCACGTGTAACCCACGTATCCTTACTGTAATATCATCCTCATCTCTTTATAAATTGCTACCCAAATTAAAGTATATCTGTATCAAATCATTTTATTATCTACAAGTAAAAAATTATGTACTAGTCTAAACATTTACTTTATAATAGCGGTCTGCCTTTGTCAGTTCTTGCGGAAGGGCAGTTTGCTTTGAGGATTTCCGCTATTACCCTACTAGAAAACATTATGCAAAGTGCAATAATGTTCAACTGAAATTGCCAACTAGGGACTGAATTACTGAAGTATTGAATCTGAAGCTATTAGACCATTACAGCTATTGTTTGATTGTAGAATTTGCACTGACAAATCCTACTAATATTATATCGAAAGTTTGTGAGGATGGATGTTTGTTACTCTTTCACGCAAATACTACTAAACCGATTACAATGAAATTTGGTAGCTGAAGACTCAGAATAAGACATCTACTTTTTATCCCGTAAAACCCACAGGAATGGCAACTATATAACGGTTTTTTTTAAATGCGGGCGAAGCCACTGGCGGAAATCTACTTAGTTGGAGCATGTAACAGTATAGTTATTGAAAATGTTATATGAACGTTAAATGAAAGAGGAAGCGATGTCATGGGCCGGAAAATAAATCATCAACAGAATTAATTCGTGGTACTTTGCAGGTGAAGCGAGCGCAATTGGTATTTTAAAATTGATCGATCATTACAGATAATATGGTGAAATATATAGGTTACATAAATGTACGTGTTAGTATATGTTGGTATTATATAAAGAAATGGGAAGTATATGAATCATGTTCGACATAATAACTATTCACAACTTTAATAAACTATGAAAAATCATTAATTAAAAATATCAATATAATTCACGAACATAGAAATTTTTTTTTATAATTGCAAATTTTATAAACCAGGAAATATTATTTATTAGAAATAACAATAAAATATTCATTTATTAATAACAAATATATCTTTAAATAAAGGGATACATTAAAATGAAGTCATTACAGGCAAAGTCTTAACAACTTGCTTACATAAATTGCACTTGAAAGTTGAACTATGTTATACGTTAAGTCACTAACAGTTTTCAGTAATTGGGAAGTTATCCACTACATGGTTTAATGCAATCAGATAGTTGTTTTAACTTTGAATAATGATAGGTATATACAGGAGTTCGTAGATTAAATAGAGCACATTGATAAATTATTAGTCTGTGGCAATATGTAATAGGCAGTTTCTTAACATAAAATATGCGAAAGAAGATACCTACAAGATAATATAATATTAAGAACCAGTATTGTGTTGCTGAATTTCAGTATAGTTACCGAAGTAATCACAAGTAATAACATAACGAATTGTACAAGATAATAAACATATTTACTTAATCAATAATAACACAAGATTACAACATCAATCTGAGAACAACATGTAACTTATATCAAGTCCGTGAGAAGTTTTGTCTTATCATTAATTTTGTTACATTCGACCTTGCCCATAAAAATAAACAGCTTTTTGTTGCCCTCTTCGTGTCGGATGACAAGCGAAATATATAAAATAGAGCAAGAAGTTAATGGCGTTCGTACAAGTGGATTAATCTGGGACTATTTATAATGTTTTCGCCACTTTCACAGCAGGGAGAGTTGGGTTTACGTAAAATACGACGAATTTACTTCGTGTTGCCACGAAAATTGACTAATCGCGTGCGATTGTGAATGGGGGGTGCCCCCTGGCCGTGCTGACCGATGTTATCAGATTCCTTAGCTCGATTAGCAATGGAACGACCGTTGAAAGACACTTTTATGGGCCAATTAATCGGCCAACCTTGTAATGGGACTCGATTAGCCGGATTACGGAGAGGCAGACTGTCGCGAGCGGTAGACTGTAGTCCTGTACAAGTATATGCGTATGTTTTAATACATGCTAGTTCACGTTCAGACCGTGCCGAATTGCGTAATTTGTATTTGTATTGCAAAGCTAACTAGCAAATATTGTAACAACTTGTTTTGCTTTATGATCTATGAATTATTCATAACATCCTTTGTTGGTTTGAATTTATGTTTCTATGAAAGTAATAGGGGTTGGTTGTTTCGTCTAGCGGATTATTGGTGGACCATTCTGTTTAAATCTTGCACATCTTACGAATTGTTGTATATTAGGGTAGGTCGCTCTATTACCATTTAAAAATATTTACTTACTTATTTTTCGCCCCACAATAGTTTGGCAGAAATAAGATCGTATTCTGTGTGTATCAATTAACAATATAAATAAATAAAATTGAACAATCTATCCTGATTATTCATTTATATTGTGGTATAATTATGATTAAACATCGCGTAAAGACACATATTAAAAGTTCACCAAACCAATTATAAAGACATTAGTAGGTAGTAAGTACACTCCTTAAAAGTCCCTCTATAATTTGCAAAAATTTAAATGCACTCTGCCGTGGCTCTGCCATAATGTTCTTCAGCGTTCGTATTTCTAATCCCCGAACAAAGTTGTCAAATGCCTGTCATAGCTGAGCACAGAAAGCAGTTCAATTGCAACACTCCCGGACCAACTCCCTGGTTCCCGGGCAACCCATTTATTCGGAATCGCGCCAAAACGTTTGTCCATTTATGACTAGAACATGCTAGAACTTTCCATGTTTACGTGCGCTCACTGCTCGCTGTTTTTAATCGAATTTCAGGAACTGTTAAGTGGAAAATTGATGGTTAATTTTTAACATTTCAATAAATTTCATTTTCAAAAGACTGTATTAAATTATGAAATTTGATTTTATTTTTATTTTATAATAATATAATATCAGTTAAAATAATATAATTGGATGATTAAAACAAGCTCCCGCGATTACAATTATACTACTTAACCTTCAAAATATTAAAACTGAATCTGAAACACGCTACACTTATAAAATATATTTTATTAAGTGTAGGCTACATTTTCACCTAAAAATACTTATATAAAACATTCACTTTGTGTTCTTGTCATTTTCTATTAATTACGTCGTGTTTTCTTTGTCCCTTTACTAATTGATTTTTTCTAACAGGACCTAACCTTTGTGACGATCTGAATTGTAGGTACTCTATTTTTATGTCGAGAAAGCTTACCTGTTAAGCCTGTAATATCGAATAATAATAGAAGCAGGTTAATTAAGTATTTGACTCAATAATAGATAGGACACAATAGGTTAGTAATATTAAGGTATAAAGTAACATCGAATACATTTATTTATTACAAATACACATGACAATGTTGTACCCACATAATATAATGTAACTACTTTTAATATCCAGTAACAGATGTCTCCCATATTTTCTTACTACTAGCTCAAAGTTGCCTATCCAAAACCTTTACCTACTTAGAAGTTGAGCGTTAAACTGCAATAAATTAGACTCGGAGACAATGGGACCAATACTTAGCATACAATAAATCTCCTTTCTAAATGCTGGCCAACTAAGAGTCGGCATGATTTGTGTTCGTAAAGGTTATCTAGACTACGCTAGTCGTAATTTTAAAATATTCATACGTCTGAGTAATTGGAGCGATGGATAAAAAAGCTTTTTGTTTGGTGCGAAGAGCTCACAAACAAGTTTCATGTACGGCAAATTACATAAAACTCATTATACTACCGAAATGTATTCCAGTTTATCACTCTTTCGTAAAATAAATAAATTAACTTCAACAGTTTTTGCCCTTTTGATATATTGAACACGTATGTAAAAAATAAAAACGTTATCGGAACTCTATTTTTGCAAGTGAATACCTACAGTAATATACAAAAACCGAGCACTTAGTCCTTAAATATCTGACGTGTCAAAAATGTGACACCTAAAATATAACCCGCAACTGAAAATTACATATCACGGTATATTTGAGCGGATTGTAGCCGCGCTTGTGACGGGTTGAACGCCGCAAATTGAATTGTAGGGGGTCGATGTGACCACCCCCTGCTGCCGACAGTTGCCCGTTCTCATTTCTCACTAATTTGTACCGAATTATGTCGGATACTCGAAATTGTAATCTATTTGATAACAATGTCAAAGATTTAAAGTGAGATTCGTATAATAGGTATGCGTTTCATGCATACGCCACTAAATTTGATACAATTAGTTTCGTATTATTCAGGATTGTATCAAAGCTTCAAAGACCTGAATAGAGGTTAATTTATCCAACTATGATATTATAAATTGGAGTAAGTATTCGTAGTATGTTTGGGTATTTGTGCCTAGTCACAGTAGTATAAATGTTAGTTATACCTTTGGTATTTCACTTCCAAATAAGCTAGGATGAGTGTTTAGTTATTTTTATGTAAAAAATATGCTTCTTAAAATTAATCTATCTTTATAAAATGAGCAAAGTTGATATTCTTTCAAGCGAGATTAGAATTTTCCTCGTCATAACAATATGTTTAATCTTATTTCAACTATTACTCAGTAAGCAAATAATGTTTCTCTATTAGGCAATATACCTTGTATTTCATGTAATAACAATGTACGTTTCAGAGACAAGATGTCTCTGGCGATACAACGATAAGTTTAATATCAATAACATAATATTGTTATGTTTGAACATAATACACGTATCGAGATAATTTATTGTTGTTTAATTCTAACAGAGACGGATTACACGAGCGAAGGTAACATTATTATTTTATTGATGATAATTTTATGTACAATATATTGTGAAGCTAAAATTTGTTTATTTGAACGTCTTAATCTCAGGTTCTACTGGTCCGATTTAAAAATTTCTTTCGGTGTTAGATAGTCCATTTATCGAGGAAGGCTAGACTATAGAATATAATATAATATCATCACTCCAAAACCAACAAGAGCGGAGCAATGCGAGTAAAACCCCGGGTTACAGCTAGCTTATGATATGAAAAATTAGTATATTGTAGTTGGATATTTTAAGAAGCATTACATACATCTTTAATATAATTATTTTAACTAGAATTTGTCTTAAAATGGCATAAACCGTGATAATGAACAATACATTGGCACATTTAGTATTTAAATTGTCTTTTTTATCTACTGTACTTTAAATGTAAATTTAACAAATCTTTCGTTCATCAACACTGTATTCACGTATTCATTGGATTTCTAATTATAGCGTTCGGAAATTCAACCTGAGAGTTATGTGATCGCATTTCATAGAACGAGTAAGGACGAACGCCGGGGGCCGGTATAACTAATCTTGCTTTCTCTTGTAAAATTCAATTTGAAGCCGAAACTCCTAGATATTCCATTGTAACAGAATCTGAGAAATCACATAATTTTACTCACAATAACATGTTGGTATGGAATAAAAATACAATTTTAGGGTTCCGTTCCCAACAGGACCCTGTTACTGAGATTCTTCAAAGATATTATTAGTTTACTTTTTTTTTAGTTTACGTTACTTATTTTTAGTTTATTTGTACGGAACCCTTAGTGTTGCGAGCCCAAATCACACTTGACCGATTTTTTTTTCCTTTTAACGAGTACGTTACTGTGCCCTTGATACATTGTGATCATAAGTACAAACAGAGTCAGATTAGATGTCCTAAATGAAGCTAAAAAGAATAATCTTATAGTAAATAATTATTCAGCCTTCATTAGACGACGAATAATGGATGAGCTCCCTTTGTTTTACTTGGAGAAAAAGGAACGGAATATTAATGGGAAAATACACTAGAGACCTATATATTTCCTTGGTTTTTATTCGATATTGCTTATATAGCGGCTTAAAATATAAATAAAACGCAAATTACAATAAACAGACCTAGAGATAAACTACGATAACATGGCGCGCCCCTCCAAAATTCAAAACGTTTGAAAGTATTTGTGAAAGTATTTACAATGCACCACCAAGATTCACAACGCATGTGTGCGTAATGAGACGGCCGTCAAACAAAAACAAATCCACGGATTTGTTGCTCGACTAGTCACGCTCTAATCGCTCATTATTATTAGTAATGGCGCTGCACTGACGTATTCTATGAAAACGACACGTGCGTTGTCTTGGGCGCTCGGCAACTTATGATTAGTTGACCAACAAATCTGGTAATAAGTGAGATATTACGAGTACTGTACGAGTAAAGACGAATACGTACAACTACATACAAACTCCTTCGTAAGGATGTCACTACACACATTGAAACAGTAATTTGGAGGGGCGCGCCATGTTATCGTAGTTTATCTCTACAAGGGAGGTTGCTAGAGTCTAGATTAGATTTCTCAACAATCCCCCCAACGGTCCAGGCCTTGTCGCGGCGGAGGGGCTCAGTAGCTCAGAGTTATGGCCCTCTGAGTGAAGCAAAATTGGACCAGCGAGGGGCTGAACGGCTGGTTTAGAGTCGGGGAGATTCGACCGGCCCGACGGCTAGGGCTAGGTGTGGCCCAGCGGCCGCTATGTGCGGCGTGGGATGGCGGCCAGAGGTCGTGGCTTGGCGGACCCCGTGTCCACTAGGCAAAGGTGGCGCTGAACGGCAGTTGGGGTTGGAAAGCCTCGACTGACCCGACGGCAGAGGTCCTGTTTGTGGGCCAGAGAGGAGCCGGCTTTTATGCGGCGGCGGTGGATGGCGGCCAGAGGTCGCGGCGCGCCGGGCTCGCTGGTTTAGCAAGCCACGCCGTGCAGCGGAGGGCGGGATCCCGACGCGTCATTGTGATGACGCGCGGAGACTCCTGCAGAGAGGTGTGGGGCGGCGGCCGCTGTAAAACGGCCGTCTGCCAACTCGTAATCCGGTCCGTGGGGCCGGACCGAGGGCCGCCACCTCTAGTGAGGTGGGGGCTGCGAGGTAATCTCTATAAAAGTGCGCCGGGGGGTCCCCCGACGTGTATTTCACACATCGGAGGACCTTCCGGCGTGCACCCTCCGGCCGGACGGTGATGGGGTCGGGGGTTCGGGGGAACGCGGATGATGGAGCGGGGAAAGATCCATTGTCTGCGCGTTGGTGGCGTAAGCCTTCGTTCCTGCAGCCACCAGCGAGGGGGGTTCTAGTGGTGGGCCTGGAAACGGGCATCTGCTGGGCGGGACACGCGGTAGAGTCGTAACCGTTCCCGCAGTTCCGTCCAAAGCAGCGCGATGGAACAGAGTGGGGTTTTAGTCGGTAGAAATCCGACATAACCACGGCTCCATCCCCGGGAGCCGGGGGTATCTAAGAAGATTTCCCCACTATAAAAAAAAAAAAAAAAAGATTTCTCAACAATAGTCGGTTTAGATTACTTTACTGTTTCAGCTTCTAGACAACTACTGCTGAGTCTATTCTAAGAAAATCTCTGCATCTTCATGCAGCATGCGAATTTTTGTACTAACAACACTTTCACAGCGTGACTCTATACAATACTACCTTCAAATTTCTAATATGGATTGATCACAATAATTGCAATAACTATTGCTCATATGTATGTGAAAATGTATTGGTATGCAATAAATGATTTGAATTTGAATTTGCTTAATCCGGACCCTACATCAATACATAGCCAAAAATTGTCTTCCCATTAATAATTACCTAGTAAATTATGCATCCGCTCATCAATACGAGGAGTTGATTAATTACGAGCATCGGGTCGCATCGGTCGTGTCTGATTGCAGCAAACATTTGTCACTAATAAATGAAACGCTTATTCCTATTACTACGTTGATATGACATTGTTCTATCATCTGTTATCTCATTGGGAGGGAATATTTTAAGCGTTTTTGTTGGTTGCTTTACTGGAAAAGTATGGAGGAGATTAGGTAAATCCTACATAATATTATAATATTCCTACAAGTCGCTAATATACTTTACTACAGTATAGTCGTAATAATTCTGTATTTAAGTACATCTGAATGGGAATATTCTTATTTCATATTACTTATATTTTAGAATTTATTTACCATACATTTTATTGACATGAAATTCTCTGGTTATAATTTTTAATCGTGTACCCAATTCAATACTTTTGAATATTTACAAAATAAATAAATAAAACAACATATTTTATACATTAACAAAAATTTCGACATCACAGCCGTGCACAAAAAAGGAACACGTAAATATACTCAATGTATCAATATTGCCGTTTGAAATGATTTTAAATTTAGGTATACCTCATGTTATGTTCAATTTGACGGTTTTGTAAATATCTAGTTTCATAAATTTTTGCTTTTGGGTGGGATCGTCATTAATATTCATTTTTAATTAAACGAGAATCATAAAATGAAATATTTATTCGCCCCAAATATTGGTAGAGGCGTACCTACATAATATTAAAATATAAAATTATATTAATCGACTGGCTATCTTACAATCCTTGGGATCGTTCAGAATCTTGGGCTAATAAAAAATAAAAAATGTCTCCGTTGAATGACTCAGAAGACTAATCAACTACTTAAATAGAGAAACAGAGGTGAAACTATACTTTTTCCTTACTCCAAAAAAGAATTACGCATTCTGATTAATTATTATTACTTCTTGGATGTACAATGTAGAAATACATAGAGCATTTGAATAAAACTGTGATACTAATTTGGTGCTCTTAAAGCTGATTTAAAAATGTCTTGACTTGCACCTTGAAACTTTTAACCACCGTTACAAGCTTGCAAAATTATTTCAATTTATTATGTTAATATTCTTCGGAGTCAGAAGTTGGAATTTTGCGTTTTCTTGTTGATTATTGTTAAAATTTGAGTGGTTTAAATTTGAATATGATATTTATTCTTAATCAGGCACTTGTGAAACCATGCAAAAAATAAAAAAGAGCGTGTGTGCCGAGCACACGTGTCAGAAGATTTTTGCCAAGATTCAAAGATACAAAATCGTCGCCTCAATCATGACGTGACGGTATTGTCATGACGTGACCTTGAAATTTTACTCTCAACGCGACTAAAGAAGTTTCACTAAAAAACTCACTCGAATAATAAAATTCAAGGGTTGTTAAAAATGTATTTAAAGTTAGTATTTTTATGAAGTCTAACCCCAATAACTAACAGCGGGTAGCGACTTTAGCGCTATACGAGTTAATCTAACGTTACATTTCTTAATTCAATTACATACCTACTTAAATTCTCACTACGCTTCGTGGACTCGTAATGTGCTAGAACTTTTAACTAATTGAATTTCAGTTAAAATACTTTGTAAAATTCTGCTCAAGCCTTTGCAAAACGTTATTGTGTAAATTACTTGTAAATATATTAATTCGTATATATCTTAGAATTAATTTTAAATAGATAAATTCATGTCTGATATTTTTTATGCAAATAAAAATTTGATAGAAATATTTTAAATAGTGTAAATCGATATATTCATATTGAATTAAATAATTTTAAAATAAATTACTTTGGATATTTCTATTTTTACATGGAGAAATCTTTTCGCTTACAAATAATGCTTCTGCGTAGCAATTTATTCTTGTCCCAAGTGTAAACGCATGTTTTTTCACCTTTACCTCGTTTGGAATAATCATATTTTACACGAGATTCATACTTAATAATGTATTATTTTCATATTCCTAATATTTCACTTGTCATATAAATAACTTCGAAACGATAGAAAGGTTATAGAAGGGCAAATGTATAATTTAAAATTGATCCCTGCCAGACAAGGATTAATCGAAGAGATTAAAGAAAAGACAGCGGGATAGAACTACATTACTATTACAATAGTAAGTGTAGTGCAATCATTGAGATAATATTACTACGTATGGAGGAGACACCACGAACAAAATCTGTGCGCAATTTTTTTGCTCTAACTAAGTTTTAAAAATTATTATCTAGTTAGGTACTTACCGATGAAAGTTATTCCTTTGCACTTTTCCGTATTATTTGTATTATTTGTGCAATATCGTAACACACACGAAGGCATATTTGATGCGTTTCACTTTAAAACAAATAAAAAATGAGCGTGCAGTTACGCCATATGGCGTATGTTGAGCGGAACATAAGTGATGTAGGCGGTGTCGTCTCCATATGTATATCTCAATGAGTGCAATGTGCATTATCTATGGTATTTCTTCTTATACCTACACCATTATTTAACAATAACACCAACAGCACATTTCTTAAAAAAATCAAGTTAGGTATATTGAAACCTATATCTACGTTTTTGGGTAATTTTAAATTATTAATAGTTTTGACATTTGATTGTTTAATTTAATATTAATATAGTTATTAAGAATGTTTTAAATAAATATTGATGAACATAGTCAAAATATGTATAAGTCTAATAGCTGCCTATTAATATTTTAAAGAGCTCGTCAGTCAACAAAAACGAGGCAGATCTTTCAAACTGATCTTCCACCACTATAAATCCAATTTTTATTTCTACAAGCGTACATAAACTTTATAAAACACGTACTGAATTAAAAATAGGTGTAGGGTAAGTGAACTTATTGCTAACTACTTGGCGCGAACACGCACCGCTCTGGGGAAATGTGAAGTGTACACGATTTTAGATAAAAATACACCGATATCGTTACTAGAAAACATATTTCTTTGCCAGCAGTTAAAATGTGTGTAGAAATTAATAAAAAAAATATTAACCATAGAAAAGGAGTTTTTATTCAATCACATTATATTATGTATTATAGATATCAAATACATTATTAAAAACTCGTAGATATAATATGTGTATAAAGGATATTTAAGCTATATTATAATATTATCTAGAGTCTAGACTATCATATTATACGTACGTCCATATTCATGTTGTATTCATAATAGGCAAGTACCGAATATAGATTAGATATATCAAAGCTTTAATACCTGGATACCGTATCGAAGTTTATCAATAATTATGCCGTAGGACAGTACTAAATGATAAAAGATAGGTATAGGATTTTCTCTGTTAGTTACACCACTTATATACACGGGAAAGCTTAACGGATTGTTGGATTTTGATTTGTAATCTTTGGAGTAACCACTTGAAAAAAAACTGTCTATCCGGACAGAGCCGAGGCGAGCGGCTAGTTTGGAATAAACTAAAATAATTCGATCTTTTATGTAGCTACGGTGTGTTATGTTTAAATACAAAAGAAAATGCCGAAGGGATGTCGTAGTCGAGTGATGAAGCATTTTGGAGGAAGAATTTTTATGAAAAGAATCCTAGCGAAGATGTGTGGGCGGCGGTTGAGACGAATGTCAAGAAATTAATTTATTTATTATTATATTTTTTATGCAAATCAAAAGCATGTTGACATGCTTACACGTTTTATTAAACTATGGGTAAACTTTATTTGTTTGCCTAAAGAAAAATAGTAAAGTAACTACTTAATCAAAATGTTGAATCAAATATTGAATTAGTCGTAGTTTATAGCCGTTGTCGACTGTTGTAATTTGAAATGTTAAAAAAAATAAGAATGTATCTGTGCGATGTCTTTAAAATATAAGATTTTTTTAAACTACTTTGCTAGATTCTTTCTGAGGAACAAACTACAAAGACTGAAAAAAAGGTTATAACAATTTTGAAAGGCGAAGAAAGCATCCTGTTCAGGTTATTTAGGCCTTGAGACTAAGCCCTACAAGTTACAATACCTAAGAGTTCTTTGTAATAAATTATTTTTAAAAATTACTTGTTCGTTGGACCTTAAATTGTTTTTAGAAAATTCTAATTAAAACCCACTTAAGACTCCATAAAAAGCTTTTAGTTAATGTTTTAATCTCTAAAGATTATTGTACGTTTAGATTAATAACGGTCGGAACATCCACCTTAATCGTAGTATTTTAACGATAACAAAAATGGTGTAGCAAATATCAACTATACTTTAATTAGCGAATAATAAATTTGATATTTTTGGAAAGGAAGAAGTTAAAATCGACAATATATTCCTGGAACTGAAACGTTATCCTAATTTGAGCAAAGTTTGTATTTGATATATTAAAATATATAATATTCAAATATTTTTCTTGTATCCTAGATCTAGAACTGGATGTAGAACAACAAATTGATAATATCAAGCTTCTTTCATTCCACTCATTATAATAATAATATAGTATAGAGAATTAAATAAAATTAAATAAATTATATAATTATAATCCGAACATATTTGTTCCCTGTACAGATATAGAGACTCTCTACGGATACAGTTCTAAATTCACAACGCCTAGTGTAGATTTGCAGATGTTTTATGTCATTGAACTTTTGATTCTTGGAAATACCAGTTGGTTTCAGCGATTTGAAGCAGTGACATTTACCATTACTTATTGTGCTGTTAAATGGAGCAATCAACTTATTTCGGTCTTTATCTGACTTTTTTGATTGAATTTCTAGGTCTTAACCAGAGAGCCATATAGATGTAATATAGTATCAATGTAATACATTACATACATAGATTTCGTTCTATCTGTTATTTGGAAGACGCATCACCTGTTGAATAAACATCCATCACGTTGTGCTCTTATTTAGAGATTATTATAAATGTGTTTCCTTCCTTTGTACCTCACATTACGATTGGAGACGAAAATACTTAATTTTTTATTAAGATAATTCGACTAACCGGTTGGCTAAGTGTAATAGTATCTGTTAATAATTATCGACAGAAGTATTCATTTAAAATTATATTATATGTATATTTATCAGCCACTTGGTTTCCATATTCACAAGCGAAACCTTAGTATGGGATCAGATCGTGCGGTGTGTGAAAAATTTCCTGAAATATTTATATTTAAAAATAATAATAATAAAAATTGTATATTATATAATGATATCTTAAGAATTTAAATAAATTGCTATTAAAATATAATTATAATTTAATGTTGGTTTGTGTAAATTATTTACATAATTAACTGACTTGATAACGATCCAAACAGACTATATAATTCGATGAAATACATACTAAATTATATTATTATTTATAAAATATAATATGAAATCCAAATTGTTCGCTTGAGTAATGAGATTATAGGAGCGTAATTAATGTTTCGACAGGGGTGTGAACTAAACAAAAACACATTTATGTATGTATAAATGATTTAGGAAGCAAGCCCACATTTGATTTAAAATAACTATAGGGTTTTTATTAATTATATTTCTATTTATAGAGGTTTTATTACGAGTATAAAATGAATAAATTTCTAGTAATCTGCGTTCTACACTGTGCTAGAGCGAATATTTTTTCACCGAAAAAATGAAGAAAATCTTCAGGACCAAGAGGAAAGGTATTTTAAGGTCATTATGCAATAATTACCCGATCAATAAGATATTCGCCTTATATTTACACCTAGTTATTTATAATTTTTAGGAATAACAGCATTTGTAACAGTAAAAAATTGTATAGACATTAAAAAATTACGCACAGCGCATATTTTTTTATCAAGAATTTATGTCCCTTTATTGGGAGCAGGTCTGTATTAGCAAGATATCAGTTCTTCTAACGCCCTAACCAGTAATTACGTCTAAAGTAGGCCCATGGTTACGTATATAAAGCTACACGGATCCCTTGCCAACCCTCGTTACATCGATGTATCGCTCATTTGCCATCTCACTTAATCAGAACCGTGACCTGATTCCACAGCCTAGATTTATACCAATTTTCAGTTTTAATAGTGTTGACTGGCTCGAAATAAGCGTTTCTGAGTAATTGTTAGGAATTCATTGCATTCGGGAGACTTCGCGGAACGAATCGCAAAAAGTGTTGCGTTTCCTTCAGAGAAATGGACGTTGAATAAATTTGACAAGCGAAATATTAACATTATGAAATTAATTCAACCTTGTTTAACATTTTTTTTTAGTACATGATATAGAATATAGATAATGTTATTTTGTCGAGAATTTCTATGCACTTTATTCTTTAGAACGCTGGACACTTCGGTGTAATGCTCACAGGGATTTTTTATATGTCACATTTCGTTGTACCTCATGCCGATGTTCTGTTACAAGTAATTAATACTCTAGTGACTAGTCTATCCGCATCCTAACATGTTACCGAACGATCATCACATACACCAGTAATATTCAATCAATCAATTATATGTTTTCCTAAATATAATTTATCAGTACGAGTGTTCCGCGTACGCAAACTTTTCACCCGAGGGAGTTAACTCCTCATCAGCCTTCAAATACAATTAGTGTAGGTAATTCTCGCTATATCAGCGGAATCTGTTGAAATGTTATTAGAAATGTGTTTACTTGTTACTAAAACATTTTCAAGGTTAATTAAAATAACTGAACGATTTCGTCTTAATTTCCGCGTCTATCAATGAAATACCATAAATATTAGGTACTATTACTATTAATTATTTAAATGAAGTTGCAATTTTTTAGTTATTACTACTTGTATAACTCTTATAATAATTATGTGTGAATACTTAACTGGTTGGACGTATTAACCATAGGCTGGATGGTCAGGATTACTCTAGGCATTGTTTAGATCTATAAACTTATATCAAAACACCCGTTTTATAATCCATTAAGTGTTGACACGTTAAATAATCTTCGCAAAAATAATTCAAGAGTCATTCATGTTCATAACTTCTTTATATTTTTATTTAGCCATTTCTTCGTCGAATAGAATAGAAAACATTATCAAATGTGTTCATAACATACAAAGGGGCATTTTAGAAGCTTAATTGACACAAAAAGTTGAGTGCTTCTCAAAACATTAAAGTAACAACTTCGTCTTATAAAAGCGCTGTAATGAAAGAACAAATTTAAAAACATTTTAAGCGGTGCTTTTAAAAGTCCTACCGTCGCTTTAATGAGCTCTTATGTTTCCTTGTTATGTTATATCAAAACGATTTCAATCGATTTCCAGGAAACTAACCTTTTTGTACAATTATTTTAATTAAGAGTAGCCAAATCGACCTGAATTGTGGCCATTAAATTGACAAAGTTGGAGTATTTAGAATAACGTAACGAATTTCCGCACGATTTAATTGTAAAAGGTTTTAGTTAGCGGAGTTCCCACCGACGAGGTAAAAAAGTAATTAGATTTTGTGAACTTCTTTACACTTAATTCTATCGTGAAAGTTTGGTGAGTAATGTGAGGCTTTACGTTGTAATAATATTTTATTGAATCGGTTGCTAGGCATCACTTTTTTGTACTTATTTTATATCGTAAACGTTATCATGTTATCTGAAGACATTGTTTTAAAGACAATAAAAGCTCTAAGTTAAAGTAAGATCATAAATAAAGTTATTCAGCATAAAATTTATAGGAATCATTTAGGAATTGAACGTGGAACATAAAATATGCTCTTAAATTATTATAGTCTTGTGTTTGGTTTCACGAGAATTATACAAATAAATTAAAAACTTTTTAACATCCAGCAATTTTCATATTGATGTCAAGACTAATAAATGTCAGTTTAATATAAATCAAATATTATATTTTTTACTGTTTGTAGATAGGGAAGCGCTTAACCACAATCTCGCCAGTTGGAAAGCTAAGATGTGGCCTAAGATGGTACGCGCTTTTATTTATAATTTATAATTAATTATTAAAGTCTCATCAAAAGCTAGTTATAACATTGATTAAAATATGCAAACAGAATGGCAAACATTTCACATTTCCGATGGCCATAACCATTTTTTGTTAATCCGAGCTTGCTATTGAATGGAATACGACTTTTTGTGAGAAATCATCAATCAATTATTATAACTTCGTGCTAACCTAGTTTTACTAATCTGACATACTATATTAGTATTACAATGAGTAGACCCAATTTTCACTAAACATTCACCTATATCCATAACAGTATTAAGGCTATATAAAATATTGTACTATTTTTTAAAACTAAAATAAAATTAACTGTTAAAAACTTTTTTGAACATTATCGGCAAATTATAAACTCAACAAACCAAAACAAAGCTTTTTTTAATTCATATAAACTTTTGCAAGTGTTTATGAATAGTCAACTTTATTCACAACAATTTTAATTAAGTTAAATTTTTATTAAATGTAACGATACCTAAATCTAATAAGGCCTAGTAGGTACTTATAGCTTTTTCAGTCTCCTTTTTACTAACAATCGACGATTTATAACTCATATATCTCTCGAGATTTGAAGATAATTTTCACTTATAATACCACAAGAGCTTCAAAATTATCGGGTATTTTCCGATAGGTTCGTTGCAAACAAATGAAGGAGTCAAGTTTTTCAGGTTAAAAAAAACTTGACGACTTTATTTGTTTGCAGGGAACCTTGAGGGAAATG
>CAJQZM010034482.1:0-20593 GCA_907164665.1 Colias nastes
TGCTCGTGCGCGCTAGCTCTAATAGATATAATAATTCAATTATGAGTTAGTAGAGATATAGAAAATAAGGAAAAAGTGCAAAAATCTATATACTATGATTATTAAACTGAAGAGTTCGTTTGTTGCCTGAACACGCAAATCTCAGGAACAATGGGACCTGTATGAAGGGAGTAATGCAGGTAAAACCGTTAGGCACTGCTTGTCTTATAGAAAATGAAAGAGGTTATCAACTGGCTCTACGAATAATTGGTTATTGTTTGTGGCTCTGAATTGCTTCAATAAATAATAATAAAAAATGATGTGTTTGTAGATAAGCCAAAACGGGTATAGAGTTCAAACTCGTTTTTGTTTTAATATTGATATTTATCGTAATATCGTGTTCTAGTTTTATATAATTTACTTTTTATAAGTAGATTTGTATATTCATATGTTCTGATATTTTTGAGATCGTTGGTTATAGTAGTGGCTTCTTGCAAAGGTGTACGGGTCTTAAGAATAACTATTTACTAATCTGAGTACTAAATAAAACCGGCCTGTCGTGGCAAGAAGCCAAAGCAAAAGCTCAAAATCGACGTGACTGGAAAAAGTTTACTGAGGCCCTATGCTTCTCGAGGAGTTAAAGGAACAATCATCAATATATGTCTGAAGGTTTGAGATTCTACCAAGCAATTATATTAAATTATATGAACTAAAAATTGCGACGACACTTATGATTTTTGTGTAGATATATTCAGTAGGTTTCAGAATAGGTCGTAAACTATAGTTTATATTTACCCCTTAGTATCAAGGGTTTCCTGGCAGAAAAACAGATGCCCGGTCAACTATGTAGTTATTTTATAAGAATTTATTTATAAACTTTACTCACAAACATTATCCTCAGGATAAATTATTAACTGACGTCAAGCTATTTGTGTCAAATTTTATCCTGTTTTGTTAAAATATAATACTAGGATGCTTCATGGCCTTTTATGTCAGACTGCAGACAAAACCAGAAAATTTTGTTCAAAACAAATTGATTATTTGAAATACTAAGAACAAAACGTAAATGTAAATATCGGAATATCCGAAACTTAACTTTTTCAGCTATTGTATTATCCAGTATTTGCCTAGGTATTAAACTTTTGACAAAAATGTAAATATAATATTCAAATGTTATGTCATTTAACATATAATATAAATAATTATATAGAGTTACTCGAGTTACTAATCTTTTTATAATATATTTATTGAATACAGTAAAGGCCAGATACGCTTTCCTGCCTCTCGCAGAGTTATTAGTAACTAGCGGTCCGCCCCGGCTTCGGCCGTGGTACATATTTCGCAATAAAAGGTATGCCTATGTTCTTTCTCAGGGTCTAAAGATTGTCTGTGCCAAATTTCATCAAAATCGGTTGAGAGGTTTAAGCGGGAAAGCGTAACAGACAGACAGACAGAGTTACTTTCGCATTTATAATATTAGTAGGGATAAAAATGGTTAAGAGTCCGTATACAAAATTGCGCTGGACGAAACCTAGTATTTTTACGTTTGAACGCGATCATCGTGTAGTCGAGTAGCAAAGGCTGCAGCGCTCAAAGTGGAAACATTATAGGACCTTATCATCTCGTTATCGTCTACTCCACCAATTCTAATCTAGTATCGTGGGCTTCCCGACTACTACGCGCGGGGAAAAACGTACTTTAGTAATTTTGTGTCTGACGGAGCAGCGCAACACGTCTTAATCCCTAAAGCGCGGAGCGCGGTCTGCCGTAACAGCGTTTGCGCTCTCGTATATAATCGAAAATTCTAGAGAACTTTAAATTATTCCATTACTTTCATAAATCATATAATATGTATTTTTTTTATTGCAAATTTTTAAGCATAAATCTATTATTTAATGTGTATTTTTTATTATTTTTTTACTCTGTCGTATGTTTTAGAAATTCGACGCCAAATTTCATCAAAGTAAGGCTATTTTAACTTAGATTTTCTTTGAATTTTTGAATAAAAGTACTTAAAATTCCTCGAACACTTTTTAGGGTGTCTCAGTGTCTTTATTGTTGTATATTTTATAAGACAACTTCTTCTTTTAAATTCCGTTTAAACTACAAAGATACGAACGTCTCGCATCGAAAAAATTGAAACACGCCTCAGGTTATTGGCTATTAAACAAACTGGACAATGAAAATCAATAAATTGTCTCGGACACTTTTTAGATATTGAATGAATCTTTAATTTAAGATATTATAACACATTGTTACTAATTTAGTTTTTTTAAACGAGCTCCTAAAGAATTACAGAAACAAGTCAAAATCACTCTAAAATCGATACGGACTCTTAAGAACTTTAAAGTGTTTATTGTATTATTTAGTAAAAAGAAAAATGATAAAATATTAAAGGCCTAATATATTTTCTCAATTGCTTTTTTTGATACAAATAAGATAGTAGTATTTTTCTTGCAACGAAGTATTTCTTATCACGTTGAACCCGTTATCGAGGTTTTAATCCTCATAATATTCAAATGTTTAGCTTGTTTTTGAACGCTCCTAAACTCGAAAAGTTCTGCATCTGTTTAGCTTACGTATAGCGATATTTAACCGTTTAAAAATATGTTTGTCTATAAGTCATTTTTTATCGAAGTTATAATATGGAAAATAATTTAAGGGCGATAAAATAATCTATAGAAGTAAACTGTAACGTTATTTTTGATAATTTGTATTAATATAGCTATGTACCATATGTTTAAGCAACCTATTTAGAAATATGTTTAACTTGATATAATATACGATATTCTCTACTAACAATAGCTATTTATTATATTATGTGATATGTATGGAATTATGCAATTGTTTTTAATGTACATTTTTAACACGATTTTATTCGATTCTTATAAGTATAATTATGTAAAAAAGGTAAATAAAATAAAAAACAAAGTATATTAAATCACTTTATATTTCAGACGATAAGTACCTATAATTCTAAAATTAATTTTATAAGAATAAATGTTTATGTACATTTTTAATTAATTAATGCAGAAATATCAAATTGTTCATAATCTACATATTATTATAGAGATTACTAGATATACCTACAAATTAATAAACATATGTGTATAAACAGAAACTGCAATGTATATATTAAACATTCAATATTTTTTTTACCTCAGTACCTAATAGAAAAAAGTTGAGTGGATTAGAAAAAACATGCATTATTTCTAAGCAATACAATTTCTTTATGCATATTCAATTAATTATAAACGACTAGCAAACCGGGCGAACTCCGTTTCGCCACCAGAGACACCTTTTCTTTGCTATAAACCTCACGGAGCTCGAGACCTTTCCAACGAATGCAAAACCGTGGAAATCGGTTCGTGCATTCTGGATTTATAGCGTCAGGAAGGAAAACCCGACTTATTTTTATATAGTAGACGACGTATACGAAAGATGATTTTATTTAATCTCATAAAAATTACGCTTTTAAAATTAAACGAGACATTTTATAGTTAGAAATTTTCTATTACCCATTCTAGTTAATTTAAAATTGAAGTACTAACTATAGTCCTTTTCACCTAAGATGATTCCTGTGACATATCGATTTTTGACACGTATAGAGATGTCCTTTAACGAAATCGTATCAATTGTTTCCGATAATCGATAATATTTTACATGGAAATGAAATCGATTTGAATAAAGTACCAAAATTATTTTTTTTCGGCTTTTCGCCAACAATTAACTAAGGAATCTTAGCAAACAACAGCAACAAAAATTGAACAATAACAATTAGTAACAATAACAGAATACCACATAAAGTATCAATATAAAAATGCAACTTGCATACAAGGCTGACGGACTCGTACAGACGATTGACGCGATTGACAAACGATCACAAGATGGGCACCGATTATATGATTTTCCAACTCTATAATTTTTCAACGTTTCATTTCATGTACACGAATTGCGTAGGTATTATTTTTTTGTGTTATTTTATTTTATTTTTCATTATATTAAACTTAACAATACTGTTTTTGTTTTAGTAGCTTAAGATGTTTCATTTTTAAATTTTTGGCAATAAAATGTATGCATTAAAATTATTTTTGCTTTTTAAACATAAAATACGTAATTCGAAACACAATGAAGTGTCACAGGAATCATCCTACGTGAAAAGGACTATAATACATTTCTAAATTTATTCTAAACTCGCTTTTAAACATACATAGTAATTACCAGTCCTAGAAAATTCGAAAAGTTAAAATTCTTCATTCTTAACATTTCTTCATTACCTACTACGAGAAATATTCACAATTTTTTGGTAAGTACTTATACATTTATTTTTAACTTATTAACATATTATACCCGTATGATTTACAAAAAAATATGGGATGATTTTTACAATTATCTCTTTCTTTTGTTTTCTAGCGAAGTCATGCTTTAGATAAGGACATTGAAAAATCAACCCTACAATAAATTAACAATAAATACTTAGATATTAAGTTGAGCAAAATGTTATTTAATAAAAAATGTCACATTGAACTTAAATACTACATAATTTATATTACACACATAATAAAGTTACTGTTACTGTTAATCAATTGATAGTATGGAAATGATCTAATAATATCTACTAATAAATAAATTATTGTTATTAATAATTTTAGTTCTTTTTAAGTATTGTATTTAAACAGGTATTAAAATATTATATTTAATGGATACAAAAATATTAAACGTAAAACATTCATAGCAAAACATAATTTTTAGGAAAAATAATTACCTAACTAAGTAAATTTTACTCAAATTCAGAATATTGACTATTAGACTTTTATCAATTTTTTACTAACTAAATTTTACTCTAACTCAGCATATTGAGACTTTTATTTAAGACTTTTATCAATTTTCTAAACTTACTGTTCTATAGAACCTAGCTAATAAATAGGTACTTTTGTTAATATTGCTAATAAGGATAATTACAAGAAATACCTTAGAATAAAATTTCACTTATTCAATCATCAAAATTTTAGTCCAACAATTAGAATCGTACAAGATGCTCTGACAAGCAGAAGAGAAGTAAATAAAATTAAATGAAAATATACAGGGTGATACAACTTTCCGAAAGCTCAGCGTCATACATATTATATCATGATTCACGACCGTCATATTGTCTTATGCCATATTACTTATTATTTTATTGGCCAGCCCAAACAACACCCTCTATCCAGTCAACAAAGCTGGCCACTTTAGTATAAATACCAGGTCGTTCTTTCTGCCCACATTTGTACCGATGGAATCCAAATGACGTTATTCCAATGACCATGTGCATAGTTCCCTCGTGCTGCGTTTTCTTGAGTTCCACTTGAAGTGGTCCTCCTGAATCACCCTGTATACAAAATATATGACACCATGAATATGATGTTTGAAATGAAATACTGCGATTTATTTATCACAAATTAATATGATCCGAATATTATTAAAAGTTAAATTAAAGTAATAAATACGAATATGTAAAATTTTTACACGAAAATTATGTAAATCAATATAATGCATTGGGAGAAGTAGACCTTATTATTGAAAGGTAAATACCTTATTTAGGGCTGATTTTTCAATCCTTGGTTAAAACTTATTCGTCGAATAATGTATAAAACTACCATTTTAAAAACATATTCTAATTGTCCGTATTTGACAGTTTACGTGACATTTTAATATTATCCTGTAATACTTTATTGGACGGATAAGTTTTATCCAAGCATTGAAAAATCGGCCCTTATTGGTATAATTTAGAGTAAAAACTCCTGTTAAATACTTGTAAATTGATAATAAATAGTTTGATGAAATGAACGCGAAAAGCGACAGTCAATGTCTGTATGTATGTTTGTGTATGGTAATGATAAACAGACTTACATGACAAGTATCCACCCCTCCCTGTATCTTGCCGGCGCACACCTGGTGCTCCTTGAGGCCCCACCAGTTTCTATCCCGGTACATGAGGCCGAGCTTGTCGCACAGTTTCGTGTCTATGATGTCCACACGCCCTAATTGTAACGTTGATGCTTGTAACTCTAATCTTGCTGAAAATTCTATAATACATATATTAATACACATATTTAAACGTTTACGGTTACTTGCATAGTGAATTATTAATTTTTATCATCGTAAATGCACCATATTAATAACTGACTGAATTAATTGGATTGGGGGGATTAAGAGATTTTAAAATTGAAGTTACAATGCTGTTTACCATGTCATAATTATAATCTCTCTTCTATTGAAAATATTTAGATTTTAGTCAGTCAGTCAGTCACAGTCCAACCAAAACATTCTCATGAATGTTGACACGAATATAAGGCTTGTACCACATTGTACCCAGAAAAAGTTGTCAGTTTTGATGTAGCGCCAACCGCTGTAGAGCTAACTCTACAATCCCTAATTTAACGAACTATACCTTAGTTCAAATACGTGGCATAGCTAGAGTAATTTAAGAATTACAATCTACCTTAAACAATATACCTAATATAGTAATCTACTATATAAAAATAAGTCGGGTTTTCCTTCCTGACGCTATAACTCCAGAATGCACGAACCGATTTCCACGGTATTGCATTCATTGGAAAGGTCTCGGGCTCCGTGAGGTTTATAGCAAAGAAAAGGTGTCTCTGGTGGCGAAACGGAGTTCGCCCGGTTTGCTAGTTACCATATAATATATAATAATTACCGTCTGTAGCCCCCCATCCAGTGACCGTGGCATTGACAGCTTTAACGAATTGTAGCGGCAAACAAGCTGGCTGTATCAGCTTGGTGAACTGCACTTGTGTCTCCAGTTCTAACAACGCAATGTCGTAGTATTTCTTAGGCGGGTCCCAGTATGGATGCCGGATGATTCTCTTTATGTTAACGTCGACGGGAGTTTCATAATATGTAATTCGCTGTAAATGAGAATTTTGTTAATTAGGAATAAAAAGTAAACTAAATACTAAACTAAAACGGTTGTTATTGTGTGATTACTTAGAAAGTATGCAATATATGATTGTTGAGGCAATTTGATTCTTGTTAATTTATTGACGTTCAAAAATATTTTGTTTGGTTTCCTAAAAGAAAATTGAGCTATTTTTAATCGAGTAGATAATTGGCTCTTATAGCTTTGCAATTTACATACCTTAATATTTCTAGTACCAAGGCGAACGATTTCCGGATCAGCAGTTACAAGTTCTTTTTTCGCTATAGAAGTGCAATGGGCTGCTGTCAACACGAAGTTAGGG
Organism: Colias nastes; assembly: GCA_907164665.1. Lineage (NCBI taxonomy): Eukaryota > Metazoa > Arthropoda > Insecta > Lepidoptera > Pieridae > Colias > Colias nastes. The sequence continues at coordinate 7,224 of CAJQZM010034482.1, forward strand.
CTGATCAAGGAACCTCCACATAGGAACTGAAGCTCGTTCCCTTGTATTCTGCGCCATCCTAACGCAGCCTGAAAGTAAAGAACTGCTTAAATATGGACAAATAAATACTTATTAAAAAGGCAAAGAGAGTTTTTGTATAAATATATTGTGCTTAGATTTTTATATCGGGAAGCACAAGATGATATTCGATTTCAGGTACTTCAGTTCCTTTTGCGAGTACTAATCAGATTAATGAAACGGCTCTTTATTTCTTTAATGTAGTAAAGAATATCACACAAATAGGTATTCTAGGCTTTCAATTATTTTCTCACAATTATATGGAAAGGAACTGAGAGATTGGAGAGAAATGGACATATAACCATCTTATTTATTTATTTTATTTATTTATTTAGGTACATCGACAGATCGCGCATACATCATTCCTTAATAATAAATACAAAGTAAGAATATTCTAATGCTCGACCCTATTATAGATGTACACAGCATTACAAGAAAAACTAAAGATAAATGTAGTCAATGAGGATGGTTTATACAACTAACGTAAATATATTAATTCAATATTGCTTAATTCTAAAACGTGATGTGATATGATCTGTGCAGTTTTCGTTGAACATTGGCAAAGTATCGTGAAAAATATCAAGGTTCGGAGCTTTAGTGAGGAGTTCATTGTAGGTTCTTAATAAGCGAAATAATGGCGAGTTTGAACCGACGTATACGTTTACGCACAAACATACCTACCTATTCGTTATTGCTTATCAACTCTTTTAGTACAGATAATCTAAAAAGTATAGACTCAATTTTTTAAAAGAGTGTCGTGATACGTACCATATGTGGAAACTGGCCAGGTTTCGTCGCATGCCTACTTATTATCGTGAATCTTGATGTGTGGTTTGAAACTTTGCCTTGTTTCATAAGACCTGAAACGACAATTTTTACAATATTATGTAATCGCCTATTGTGCAATGTATGTGTATATCATTTTATGTATTGTATTTAATATAGGTATTGTGATTTTGAAAATAGCTTAGAATTTAAAACATGTAGTTCTTAAATATTACGTTTATTTACCATTTTACATCAATTCTAAATTGAAATTCCAATTAGTTACGAAATATATATATAATAGTTTCATTTATTATACTCATTATAATATAAACTTTATTTAAATTACTTACATCTTTCTTCTCTATCGCTTAATGTATCTCGGTTTAACATTTCTGACATATATTGAGCGCATTCTGAAACGTTAATATAAAATTAATTAGTCACATATGCACCAAACTATTAAGTAAATAAAAACGCTTATAATACTTATCATATATATGATACAGATATAGAGATATTCTATCTATCCTACTAATATTATAAATGCGAAAGTTTGTGAGGATGTGTGTGTGTTTGTTACTATTTCACGCAAATACTACTGAACCGATTACAATGAAATTTAGAACACATATAGCTGGTAACTTGGATTAACACATAGGGTAGGTTTTATCCCGGAAATACCACGGGAACGGGAACTGCGGATTTTTCTTTGAAAACGCGGGCGAAGCTGCGGGCGGAAAGCTAGTGCCCGACTAAATGTCAGCATTTATTTTATGTGCTATCCTAATAATCCGACTAATATTATAAATGCGAAAGTTTGTGAGTATGGAGGGATGTTTGTTACTCTTTCAAGCACCTTTCAAGCAATTACTTCTGAACAGATTAGAATGAAATTTGGTATGTAGGTGGTTAGAAATCCCACAGGAACGGGAACTATGCGGGATTTTCTTTGAAATCGCGGGCGAAACCTGGGTCGAAACTCTATAGTCCAGGATCCTTCGCCCATTTTTGCAAGTGATTACTATCAAGCTAATTTTCCGTGAGTAGCTTTATTTTGATGAGACGCCCAATAATTTCCTGTACGAAACTCTCGATTGTGGTAGCTAGCAGAGGTAACAAGGATAAAATGTTTTGATTTGATAGTTCTCAAATATTTATTACGCAATTTGTAGGACAATATGTCTGTTGAATTATATAAATATTACCTAAGTGAAAACAAAAAAATCAGCTGGTTAGTAATCATTTATGATGACCTCGTTATCGATACACATTGGAAAGAGGGGACTCTTTGATCAAACAATAGATTTTGTAGGACAAATATTTTTTCGAATAATTTAGATAATTATCTTGAGATTGAACAAAAAAAAATTCAGTTAGTAATAAATATTTAAGAACCATCAAATCAAAACATTTTATCCTTGTTACCTCTGTTAGCTACCACAATCGAGAGTTTCGTACAGGAAATTATTGGGCGTCTCATCAAAATAAAGCTACTCACGGAAAATTAGCATGATAGTAATCACTTGCAAAAATGGGCGATGGATCCTGAACTACTAGTATTGTATATGTTATTACCTATAATATGTTATTACATTATTATCAGGTTTTGATGAAATAAAGTTTTTACTCACTCCGCTCACTGATTCTTCCGCCGGTTATACGTGGCTTTGGTAATACAACTTTTGCACACGGATCCTCGTGCATTGTCATTGCCTGTGCTCCTTCAGTCGTTTCATATTGGATCTGACTATCACGTAAGATAATTTTTTCCCTTTCGGAAGAGTCGCTTGAAGTTATCTTTGAATATTTTATACGAAAGAGTGAATTGTTTTTATTTAATACACTTTTAGAATCTGAAAGTTGTTTAAAATTAGTACAATGTGTGTTTCTAATTTTGTTTATGTTAGTATACTGCATACACCTTCCTGAATCTCTGGTTAAAATTGTCAAATCTATGTGTTATAACAACAATTGAAAAGCGCTTCTAAAAGAAGTTGAATAAATAAATTATTCAGTTTTATTTTTATCATTTAGGGCCGATTTTTCAATGCTTGGATAAAACTTATTCGTCGAATAATGTATAAAACTACCATTTTAAAAACGTATTCTAATTGCCCGTATTTGACAGTTTACGTGACATTTTAATATTGTCATGTAATACTGTATTGGACGGATAAGTTTTATCCAAGCATTGAAAAATCGGCCCTTAGTTAGTTATCTGATGATTATTAAAGGCGTCTGTTTTGAGAAATGCGAATACAAGATTAAAAGGTTAGGCTAATTCGTCTTACTTCATGAAGTAGTTATAATTGTTATTTCATGAAACGTCTATTTCTATTGAAACTGTGAATTTTATTTTGACATGTTATAGAATAAGAAGTGACAAATTTTTATAATTGATTTTTTTATGGCTTGATGCGGCATAATGTTTTTAAATTATAGTATTGGAGTATTATACTTTTTTTATAAAAAAAACCCCAAATTAATTCATCTATTTTCGTATGATTTATTATATGATACGTATTATAAATATCATGTATTAAGAGGTTATCAATAATATCAAAAGTATTTATCATATAAAAATACTAACCAGATGCACATAATAATAATATGAATCCGATAAATATAGTTCTTAATAACACTGCTTTTTTACTGTAGTACATTGCCACTAAGTTTTGTATTATTGTAAAAATTTATAATAATATATTAATTATTCCAATATTAAACACGATCGTAACGGAGTTACAACACTGTTCCTTAATGACTATATGATTTGGTTCGGCTTTTAATATACGTCTGTCATTGGCCTTAAAAGGTAGCCGAAATTATAATACGCTATAAGGATAAAAGTTGTAATTTTGAGTATTTATCACGTAGGCTACTCGTATAGCGACTACTTTTCTCTAGTGACAATTTTGATAAAAAGTTGCATCCTCTAAAATGCCATTATTATATCTTTTTATTTAAATGCAATTTTCCTATATTTTTTAACTATCAAGATTACGAAATCTAATCGTTTCCCGACGATATGCTATTTTTAAGTATCTGCTCGCCTTTGCCACTTTTTTATTTTGTTAGTACATAACATACTCATTGTATATTTTTTCTAGTCCTGCAAAATAAAATAACGCAATATTTTCAAAGAGTGGGCATTGGACACGATATATTCTTCGACGCAATAGTCAGGACTAACACAGAAACAGATAAACGTATTTTCATACAATTTGAGTTTTGACACATGTATATATTGCTAGTTTTCCATCCACAGCTATTAGAGATACATACATTGACCCCCTGTTTCACTCGCATCATGTTTTGATTTCTTTTTAAGGTTTGGTATATCTGTTTCAAAGTTATCAAAAGCATTTTAGTAAGTATGAAAACGTAACATACAGGTAGAGTTAATGTCTAATGTATGAATTTGTATGAATTTATATGCTATCGATGAAATTTGTCCAGTAATTCCTGAGATTTGCGCGCTCAAACAAATAATTTCTTCAGTTTATATTATAAATATAGAATTATACCATGACTTCTAGATACTTATCTTCTAGATTAAAAGCTAACTTAAGGCTATAAGTAGAATTTTAAATGACATCCAGATAGTGGATGGTTAAGACTGTTTCTTGCCTAATAGAGCGAAATGGGGAGAAGCTGTAACAGTGTAGGATAACTCGAAACTATTGCATCAAGTAAAGTGGTTTTCGGACATTCATGTATAGATGGTTGGATGTGGCATCTATAGGGTGATTTTTTTGCTGGTTTCTTTTTGGCAATACTGTTTTTGATAGATCACGCGTGAATCGTGTCTTGTGTCTTTATCAAACTTGTTCAGTTTGGTCTATAATTTAACCATGAATCGACTTACGAACGAACAACGCTTGCAAATTATTGAATTTTACTATCAAAATGCATGCTCGGTTAAGAGAGTGTGAAGTCGGTTAAGAAGTGCGCGATGCACTTCATCGATTGGCGATTTTATTTTTTTTTGCTTAAAATGGAAGAATTGGACATGCCTCACACGTGGTTTCAAAAAGACGGTGCCACATGCCACACGGCACGCGAAACAATAGCCCAATTGAGAGCCGCCTTCGGCGAACAGTTTATCTCACGTTTTGGACCCGTCGATTGGCCGCCTAGATCGCGTGATCAAACGCCTTTGGACTATTTCTTATGCCTACAGGGATAAACCAGCAACGATTGACGCACTGGTAGCCAATATTGAAGCATTTAAGTATTCGTGATATACCGGCCGATATGTTGTAGAGAGTGTGCCGAAATTAGGCCTTGCGAATGGGCCATCTAAACTGGAGCCGCGGCCATCATTTGCATGAAATCATCTTCAAACATTAAATTATATTGATCGTTTTATCAATTCCATTATAGATTACATCAACATTTTCAAGTTTTTTGTGTTTTTTTTGAAAATCAAATCCTATACCTCTTAAAAAATCACCCGTTATTATTAAAGTGCGATTAAATGATGTTAATGTTGTGTGGAAATTGATAAGCTTTATAAGGTTGTTTGCAAATTCTAAAGTATTACTAAGTTTGTATTTAAAGTCATTATGTACTTGTCAAATGGTGTAATATTGTTTCAAGAAGATATCATACACATTCTTAAAAAGTATTAACATAACTTATTAACAAGATTAAAAACAAGAGCGTCCATCAATTAAACCTACATATATGTATCCCAATTGGTTCAAGACTATGTTACTTTTCCAAAAAAAGTCTTCAAAGAAACAGCCTGTCCAAAAAAAGCTCTTTCATTCAAGACTTTTCCAGTTTTCATTTAGAATACCTTATCCTATATTTTCGTACATCTCAGCCTGGCCACGATTATGAGAAGACGACTTTGTGAACATTCTTGTCTCTTAAATTTACGAGGGAACAAAATTCTAAACATAGACTTAATATTTCGGATTAGCTCTTAGCTCTAGCTCGCTTAGTTGGTAGATGGTATGCTGATAATATTAAAATACATAATAATCCTTTTAATATAAAGTATTTTTATTATGAATATGTAAAATATATCACATTAGCTCCGTAATTTTTTTTCCGAAGCAACGCTCTATAATCTGTATATTTCAAAAGAACTTCCCTCCCGTGTCTCTCAAAAAAATGGTTGTCTGTAAAGTCGTCAAGTCGGTTTACTGACGATAGTTGAACGTGACAACGTCCGATTGTGCTTCTTTGTCGCTCGTTCCGCGCTCTCGCTTGCACTTCAAGCCCATGGAACGCCTCAGAGCGAGGTAACGCCGCATGAGTCATGTTTTTTCGTGCGTGCAGCCGGCTCTATCGAATTATAAGACGTTGTCACGTCAAAAATTATCACTAGAATCATTTTTAAAAAGATTTTTTATGTAAATGTAAACTCTTTTATATTATAATGTTGGATATAATGTTGGTAATTGTAACGAATTGTTTTGTCACAATTTATAATAGCGATATACCTATGATTCTAGTACAGTTAGGATTTCCCAAATAGCATTTACCACAGGTTTCAATTGCTGAGACACTATAGGTATTATTTATTAACAAATGCAATTGATTATTTCACAGTGTTATGTTCCATATGGGAAATACCATTATTTTTGTTATGTAGTACTAGCATTCCAGACGGCTTCGCTAGTATTTCTCCTGAATGACTAAATTTATTTATTAATATTTATTGTAATATTAATATGAAATTTCACTTCTTCATAATTAAAAAAAAGCCCATCTTTGGTAAACACTATTACAAATTTTCCCGCTCAAAATACAAGATGGCGCGTCACTGCATTCCATTCTTCTGGCTCTAGCGTCACACGCGTAATATCGCGTCACATTATTCCAATTCTAATAAATTATTATTTGATACGTCATTTCGAGTGCGTCAGATAACCCAAATGACCATACGCAATTTTACCGTTGCGTTTAGTAAGATCTCGTTTTTCGATTTAATATTTTTATGGAAGACATTACCTTAATATGGTAGGTAGGTATGTCAAAAAAAAAGTGTGTGCGTGTAACCTTTACGCGCGATTGAAGTAAAACGCACATGTCAATATAACCTTGTTATTGAATATTATAAAATGTCGCAATTGTCAGAAAATTTATTTTTAATTTACTTATTTTAAAAGTAATAAATAAACAAGTATATTTAGAGATTTTCAAAAAATTTTGCAATTTAAAATAATGTTTTTAAAACTGTTGAATTTTTCATTCACTTTGCTATTCACAATTGATCCGTTTGAAAATTTGAAAATAAATAATCCTAATTGATTATGATATTTGCCACTAGCTGGCGTATAAGTCAAGAAGCGTGTAGTATATGACATATACTTACAACCAATCAGAATTATTATTTTTAAATGGCGGAAACTACACAGACTATATATAGTAAGCGTTACTTCCGTCAGAAAAAAAAATCTGAGTTACTCCCTAGTCGCGCCTAAAGAAGTTTTACTTCAAAATATAATAATTATGTAATGCCTATGTTGATCATAATTAACTTAACAATGGTTTTATGTAGATATTTGTTAATCTATTATTATTTTATTCTTTTAAGGCCTATTTTTCAAGTTTTGGTTAAAATTTATCCGTCCAATAAAGTATTACACGAACATTTTAAAATGTCACCTGTAAACTGTCAAATACGGACAATTAGAATACATTTTTGAAATGGTAGTTTAATTCGTTATTCGATGAATAAGTTTTAACCAAGGATCGAAAAATCAGCCCTAAGCATTAGAAAAAAATCCATTCAGTACGAATTTCATTCGAAAGCGTTTATTTTTCATAAGTCTTTGAATAATAATCTAAAATATCCAACAAAAATAAATAGATACTTTATTTTGTTATAATTTCATTTTTAAATACGCATACATAATAATAATAAAAAAAAATTTCTTCATTAACAAATAGCATGATAAATCGAAAGTACTAGGCGTACATAATCGCGAGGGGTCCTGTTAAAAGTTCGAAGTGTTGTCAGTCCTAACAAGAAAAGTTCAGACGTAATGACTTCGGGAAAGTTCTAACTCGTAGCAAAGTTTTTATTCATAATCTATACGATTAGCGAACATTAGACGTTTCTTTAAGAAAAAAATGATATTTGAAAGATACCAAACTATAAATAGTATTACATACTATAATATAATATTATTGTAAAAGATGTTTTTAACCCTTAGAAATGCAATCAATAATTTATTGAGTCGTAATTCTAATGATCTCATAATAATTAAGATTTAAATAATGAATCTACTTTTGTTTTTATTTTATACTGTTTTCTATATAATATGTTGTTGTTGTAATAGACGTAAATAACTTTTGAACGGGATATCAGTACCTTGTATGGTAACTATTCCTTCCCTAAATCTCAAATATTTTGCCAAAATCCTTCGTCATGCGCACTCAAACCGTTTCGAAAGTACGTCCTTTTTAATTTCAAGCTTTCTAATAAATAAATTATTGTTATATATTAAATAATAATATTGTTATTTGTATTGTAAGTTTGCTTAGGTATATGAGCTACAGAGAGAAAACAACAAGAGGAAAAGCTTAAATTTAACTGATATTTAGCGTCTATTTCGTTTTAAATATTTTTGAAATATATTATATCTATCCGGTTCTTAATACGTTAAAACTAGTAGATAAAAATAATATGGATTAACAAATCATATTCTGGGATCTTTTTTAGCCTTTGGCTTGTCTATATAGTCTACTAGCTGCGCTCCGCGGTTTCACCCGCGTGTCTCCGCTCCTGCGTGATGATATAATATAGTCTATTACCTTCCTCGATGAATGGGCTATCTAACACCAAAATAATTTTTGAAATCGAACCAGTAGTTTTTGAGATTAGCGCGTTCGAACAAACAAACAAACTCTTCAGCTTTATAATATTATTAGTATAGATTATAAATATGCCTCTAATAATATCAAATTAATTGGGATAATCAGCGACAATGTTTTCTACGTATGGTGAGTACTCGGTAACACATCGTATGTTATATGAATATTAAGTTTAGGGTCAAACATCAATCTTATACACTTGTAGGCCGTCACTCCTATTGTACAGAAACTTGGTAAATTAACGACTTGCGGCCATTGTTCGGAATCAGTTCGAGGAATAATTTGGGTCCCTTCATTAACTTGCCATGGACCCGATTCCGTCAAGTTTGGTTATAAATTGCTGATCTTAGTACCGCATAGCGCAACTCGTTTCAGTCTTTCGATTCGTGCAGGGAATTTTATAAGGTTCTGATCCGTTGGGGAGGAGAGATAAATGGTTGTAAATATTTTGTGGTAGAAAATGATTCGTTCTTTGTTTCGAAATTATGCGCATGGTGAACGAAGTACTTGAACCTTTGCTTGCTCAGACGTAAAATAATGGTGCTCAGTATTAGTTGTATACGTAGTATATTATTATTAGTCTGTGGTATTAGTAACAATTGTTAGCTGTCATTAAAAAGATAAACGCTGTACAGGTAAATTAGCTTGGAGAAATTTTTGCGTTTGTAGTAGTGTATGGTCAGCAAATGAAATAAAACAACATTTTATTTTTAGTTTTTATTTTATATATATATATTATATAAATATGGGATTTTAAATTAAACTATATGTGTTTCTCCTCTGAAAAAGATGAGACTTTAATTTAATATTTACACATTTAACATACGTATAACTTTTACAAAATGAACATGATTTTACAAAATGACAATGTTACTAAAATGAAAAATTTACTAACCTGAAAAAGAATCGACATTTAAAGTTTAATTCTTTAGTTTGAGAAGTCAAAGGCTTGCCTCGACCATGTTTTAACACTGGAGCCATTTTGAATTAACAATACAAAGTTACAACACTTACACACAAATTAAACACTTCAACAAATATTATAACAATAATAACAAATAATAACAACAATCAACAAATACAAAAGAAGATTGCCCAAGTGACTATGGCACTTGGTATCGCAATCAAACTTATTGTGTCAAGATGAAATATAGCTCAATTTAAAGCTTGATGTTAGTACTTTTAGAAACGATTAAAGTTTTTATATAAATAAGCCGCAGTTCGCGACAATAAAAATAAAACAATAGTTTTATTCAACACTTCAAAAAAATACTTTATCGAGTTTAAACTAACGATGAACGTTAAGTTTTACATTTATTACATAGGTAATATTTTAATTTACAAGACAAATGTGAAAAGTAAATCGTAATAAACATTACCTATTTCAAAATAAATTACGTCGAACATTGCGTCGAACCTTAGCGTCGAACACATTCATTCAAGATTCATTTCAAATAGAAACTATGACATATGACGCAGGACGCTTGCAAGAGAGATAGATATATGTGTCAAAACAAAAACTTTTACTTTTATTTCTATTTATTTGGTATAATTACGACTTAATAGTGATACATATGATCATTATAAATACAAATAGGAATTAACAATATCACGAATACGTGGCACAACTCAAATTTTACCGATACCACCCGTGGTCATTCTCCTTTTTTTACCGATACCACCCGTGGTCATTCTCCTTTATCAATTAAACTACGTACATAATAATTATAATTTTTGAATGAAATGTGTGTTCTAACGGTACCAAACAACTGCATTTGGCACCTGCGGACAGCGTAAACTGGTTTATTCTGGTTTTGTGCGTGTTTCCACTTTCCACTATCAAGTGACGATTTATTTATTTGTTTTGTTTCGTAATTATTATGGTCAAATATTAATTATGAAACAAATTATAATGGACACGATATTTTATTGTTTCACGGTAGTCGCCTTGTCGTTTGCTCAAGGACGTGAAATTGAATGATATATTTTTTTTATAAAGTCAAAACCATTTTCTTTCAAATTAAAAGTTGTTTTTATTGAAAACAAAAGTGTTGCTAGGAATAAGTATAAAATTAAATAGTAATGTTAGGATATCGAAACATTTTTGTATAGGCCAGAACGATATAGTGGAAACGCGCTCTAAGATCTGAGTAATATACACACCACTACATATGCAAAAATTTCTCCAAGCTAATTTACCTGTAAATATCGCTTTAATACTACAATATTAGTGTCAAAATTGCCTGATACCAATCAAAATGAGTTTACAAGGATAAAAATACATGTTTTTAGTATATACTTCAATACTGTTATATCTTAAAATCCTTATTGTTGATCATTATCTTAATTTTAACCATCTCTCTTTATTAAAGAATCCTTCCATATTTTATACTTCCAACTTTTTTTATATCATGATAACTCTTATATCATAATTATATTACGTTTTTCCTTTTCCAGGATACATCTCAGCGTATCAATAATAAAAATCATCGTCACTCCCCTACCAAGTTCATTAGCTTCATGATAAAACTGCGAGTGCCTCAGGCACATACCTCGATCGGATCTCATTTCGCCTCCATACTTTATATGCTTCATTTATTATATGAAATGTTTTCGCTAAGACAATAGACGAATTGCGTAAAAAGATCGGGAGTTTTTTTGCGGCGATATTATGAGATTAATAGGAATGAATGAAATATAGGAGACACGATTGTCGTAGGTGGTACTTCTTACTTGGTGTCTCTTGTAGCGTTCTTTCGTTCTATTTTTCGTTCATTCAACATTGTGAGTTGATTGGAGACAATTTAATAATATTATCAGATCATTTTTTTTCCTGATACTATGTGCTTAGCTTTTACTTTTTTACCATCTACTGTTTTATCTATGTTCTAAAATTTAAGAAGTAAAACTTGTCTTCACGCATCACCAAGACTACAGCACCCAATAGCAAATAGTTTATAACCTGAAATTATCTCACGAAACCTCTGCAGGATAATAGTTAAGGGAACTATGTCAGAATGGTTCACGTCGAAATTCGGTGTATGTGGAAAATTCTTGGTTCCTCACTTCAGAGACTTGGCTCGCTTTTGAGATATTGTTCTAAACGGTCGCCTTACTATAGTCGCAAGACATTCTTACCTCGGTATTTGGGATAATATATTCATATCTTGGTACATGCCTGATAAGTACTAAAGCTTGATAATGTGCCCTAAGTTACGGAGGGTTTACTCAAAAGTTATTTTATGTTGAGTTATGTGTTATATGTTATTTTTAAAATAGTGCAAAAGGTATTTCGTTATTTTTAAACATTGGAAAGGAGTCTGTTTAAATTTCAATAAAATTAATGCAATAGTTAAAAATAGAGCACTTCCTTTCCGAGGTTTGCAATAATTTGCATAGGCACCCTGGCGGAATCTTCAAATTCACTTGTGAAAAACAATAGATAAATCATATGCTTAACACTTTATCATAATAAATAATTACGATCATGACAGTGATTATTCATTTGTTTATCTTTCTAATGCTTAAGAATGCTTATTTCTAAATGTATTAAAAAAATTTAAGCGTCTTTGATCATACCGTGAGAAAGGATTACGATATTTTTATTTAAAATTAAACCTAAAACAAATGAAACTCAGTGAAAACGGAAAAAACACATTACGAATTCGAACAAAACAGTTACAGTTACACAATCGTTCGTTCTACAATCGAATTTTATTAATCAGCTTTCAAAGCAATCGAATATAAGGTTTACAAAGACATCTCGGCGATGGAGCGTTGCATTGTCTCCGGATTTTTAATCAAATCCCCTCATTGAAATCTCAGAACGAAATTAAAGACGGTACGTATAAATTAAGGCCCCGAACAAACTTCCGACCGCGTAGTTTGTTTAACAAGGTTGGCGTTCAAAGATGGCTTAGGGTCTGAAAGAGAACTTATAACTAGCGGGATCCGAGATCGGTGCGTTTTTGAATTTTTTATCCTATCACATCGCAATTAGCGGAGCTTAATTATCGGGTTATTTTCAACGATGGTTTGCTATTGTTTGGATTGAATAAATTTTAGTAGTTGTGATATTTGAATACACTTTGTTTTCGTTGTAATAAATCAAAACACTTGAATTTATAAGTATAGGTGAGGAAGGAGACACTTTTTATCCTAATACAGAGCTATCTAGGTATGTATTTATACTATTTTTGTTTTAATATCATACGTGTTTTAGGACATTACTTCCTATAGGTTATGCCTATTTGGCATAATGTATTTAATGTGATTCTTTATCTACACTAACTCTAACTACAGAGTACAGAGTATAATTTTCTGTACATATTTATATATATTTTAAGCAGCTTTCCAATACTTATAGCCTACCTTAGAGTTTAGACCATAGATGTATCGAAAATAAACATTAAGATAAAAACAAACACGGTCCGGAGGCCCACTTCCCTTCCCATCCCCTACCCATCCTCTCCCTCCCATCCTCACCCCTTCTCCCTAATTCCTTCCACATCCCTTTGAGGACAGCAACACATCCACTTCCCAGTGGAGTGGATGCTTATGGGCGGCGTGTATCGCTTAACACCAGGCGACGCGTCTGCTCGTTTGCTATCCTATAGCATAAAAAAAAATTCCATAACCAAAGATTAAAATAACGTACAAAAGTAAACGGTCCCGCCGTGTCATATGCTAATGCCAGATTCCCTTCGGAA